>QOVE01005860.1:0-13095 GCA_003521275.1 Tricholoma sp. MG99 | reverse complement strand
TAATATACCAGATGTCCCTGGCGAGAAAATATTCCGCGGTATTTCATTCCACACTAGCAAGTACCAAGACGGCCGTTCCTTCGCTGGCAAACACGTAGTAGTCTTCGGTGCTGGAAATTCCTCCGCCGACATCTGTCAGGACTTGGCATTCCACGGCGCATATGTCACAATGGTACAACGGTCCTCGACGTGCGTCGTATCAGCGACTGGGACCACAGAAATTGTTCTAGGTAACTGGCCGGAAGGGGTGCCGACGGAAATTGCAGATTTCAAATTTGCTGCCTTGCCTTTGCTTCTTCTCAAGAAGCTGTCTGTGGGGGCCACAAACCAACTTTGGATTAGAGATGCCGAAATGTATCATGGGCTTCAAAAAGCGGGACTCCGGTTGAATAAGGGAATCGACGGAGGCGGTCAATATTCTCTATTACTTGAACGAGGAGGAGGTAAGCTTCTTAGCCCGCTATTCGTAGAATGAGGACTGATTTTTCTACTAAATTCTTAGGCTATTGTAGGTTCTGCACCCATGCTTTTGTTCTGTCACTCATTGACATCAGGGCTCGATGTTGGATGCGCCCAGGAAATCATCTCAGGAAAGATCAAGATAAAACACGGTGAACTAGAGCGATTCACTGAAGACGACGTAGTCTTCAAAGATGGCTCCTCCCTTTCCGCTGATGTTGTCATTTTTGCGTAAGTATCTCTTCTTGAGGACATGTTTATCTACAGAAACTTAACCACCTTTCGGGCACCGGAAATTAGAACAGGATTCCACTCTATCCGTCATTCTACGAATGAAATCTTTGGAGAAGAGACGACCGAACAAACTGGCCATGTTTGGGGTTTAGACCATGAAGGAGAGTTGAGAGGGCAATATCGGCCTTCCGGTCATCCTGGGGTGAGCCTCTTCTCACATCCATTTGTCTGTTATCTGATTGAACGTCGCCATCAGCTGTGGTATGGATCAGGAGACTTCTACCATTCTCGGTTCTCTTCGAAGCAATTAGTTCGTCTTTGCTTTAATCTTTTGTTGCCTTGCTGAGAAGCATTCCAGGCTTTGGAAATCAAGGCGATAGAGTTGGGGATCATGCATGTATGATCTACGAGGATTTGAAATGGCTGGACAGCAGTCAACATTGAACAGATATCTGATTTGATTTTAGTTCTGTCAGTGCTACAACAGGAATACGTGTACTGCTTTGATAGTAACAGGAAGACCAGATGGGGATGAAGATACGGCTGCAGAGCGCTGTTGCATTCTGAATGAATAGTAATTGCCTTTCATATATTTTTCGTAAGTTACATACTTCCGCCCTCTTGAAGTGCCGCTCTGTGGTTTGGTTGCACAACTTGTTAATCAAAGTGCATCGCAAAAACATATACTCTGTCGAAAAAACCTGTCGACCCATAATCCTTCTGTCTCTGCAGGTCGGTTGACACGATGTCGAGTCGTGAGCTTGGCATCAGCAACAGCGACATCAACGCGCAGTAGTACTATGCCACTTTGGGCGCGCACCGCCATTAGTATGCACGTGCTGCGAATCCTATATATATTACTAAATAAACCGAAAGTCGCTGGCAGGAATTCCCGGCTGATGCGGAATGGATCTAACATTCGTTGAACAAGACCATCCCTCTACAAATAACGGGAACGACCCCCCCTCGTATGAAGATCTCGCTGCTCAGAACGGCCCAAATTCAAGGTTTGGCCATGTGTCTCGATCACCGGGACCAATCATCTCATTTTTAATTACCGTAGGTTCGGTAGATGGCGAGGATGGATTGAGAAGAGGTAAAGACACGAAAAATATCTGGTTTTGTTATATCTAACTCGATATCAGAGCAGCAGAACGGTATGCCGATATTACACCAGAGGAACGCACCCGTAGAAGGCTACGAGGATGGGGATTGAACGACGAGGCGGTGAGTGCTGCAAGTATAATTAAACATTTCTTGCCTACTTATGCTCGCAGGAGACATCTGACCAATCAGCAACGACTTCTGAACCTGTAGCACTTCATGAGCCCCTCGATCCCAATGAATCCCTGGCGCCCACACTCATGAAGTTGCGCATTCAAACTGATTTACCAGCATCTGTACCTTTGATCCCTCGTACGCCGTCACCTCCATTTTCAGTACATTTCGTCAGCCAGAGGATAAGCCCTAGTCATTTAAAGATCAGTCATTTCGGTTCTCGGTTCCTGCCCCACACCACTTCGCCTATACGCTGTCTGCTGCCTTTAGAGTCTGACCGACTTTTGTTAATCGGTCATGATGAAGGACTATCTGTTCTGAACATGTTTCCGGAAGAAATAACTGAAGATGGGGTTTTTTTGAAAGGGCCTGATGAGGCCCAAGCACGACAAATCTGGCAAGGCGAAAGGTAGGTGTTCCGTTTTATCCTAAAATTTATTTACCTACTACCTCCGTCTAGTGTATGTCATATCTCCCTACTTGAACTCGAGGATTCAGTTGGGGGCGTAGCACAGGGTGTCGTTCTTATGCTTGTCGGTGCAGAAACACAATCTCCAGGGACCAAGGACTCCGACACACCTCGGTCGCTGCGCATGTATAACCTTGCAAGTTTAGTGAGCCTAGCAAAATGGGCTATGGCTGAAAAGGTTAGTCTCAGCACCGCTAGGACCCGCACCGCCTTGACTATGATCTTCACAGGCAGCACAGCCCTTAGATCTACGCCGGCCCTCCAACTGGCAAGCCCAGACTCCTCCACGTCGGCATAAACAGCGAGATAGTATTGCTCGGGGTTTGGAGACCTTGATAGGAGCCTCCCTGACGCATCATCTGGACCAACCTCCTTCAGCTTATCCTGGCCGCCTCTCGCCTTTTGCTGCTGCAGGACCTAGTGCCAACGTTCATAGTTCTATTAATGGAAGTGCAACAACACCTGGTCGTCTCAGCCCAAATCGCCGAACTACTGATTCCACCTGGGAAGTGGTTGATGATCTGCCCTTAAGATGGGCAACGGATTTCGTACCGCTTGGATCCAGTGGCTCGCGATTGGCAAACGCATTTATCTTATCCTACGCTTTGTGGGGTGAAGGGCGAAAGGGAAAAGGCGGACGACTTTTAGCCGTGGCAACCAAAAGTAATATTCTATTATATGAAACTCCTAAAGGTGAGCGTGCCTTCCGATTTGTAAAGGTTAGTAGTTACATATATTGCATAAATGGTTTCGCCGTTGACGTGAGTGATTATAGGAGTTCTACACTCCACTACAACCCCGAAGTGTTACTTTCTTCCAACAGTCTGTGCAAGACGTACATGGCTCTTCGCATAAGAGAACGAATAGCACCAGCACTCTGCGGGGAGCAAGCGATCGTTCTCGCAGGGCTTCCTCGTCCAGCATGACTCTGGACTATGGTACTCACCTTAGCCTTTTTGTTGTATTCGACAAAAAAGCTGGTTGGATCCGGCTGGCGGACTCTGCCGTTGGTGAATTCGAGTTGTATGACAATTGTCAGGGACAACAGTACGGAGATTTCTTCAAGCCTTCTAGGTCAAGAATGTCCGTGGAAGGAAGCCATATAAGTACGAAATGGATTCCTCCAATACACTTCGAACTGCCCCAGCCAGATGACCCCGATGTGACAACTCCAGTGTACCTCCTCACCTGTGGGAAGCAAACTCACGTCGTTCCCTCCCCCCTTCGCTGTTCGTCTACCTACCCCCCTCTTCACGTACTTCACTGGAATTGTGCGCCTACAAGCATTGCTGCTAGAATATGTGAACCGACCGCTGACAGCGATCATTCCTTTCCCTTCCTGCAAGTAATTGCGTTCAGTGGCGAGAATGGGATAGAGGTCTTGGAGATTTCCCTGTCTTCCCAGGGTAAAGGCAAGCAAAAGGCGCGCCTTGATGAACCGATACGTGCAGAAGAAGACTTGGGCGGTGACGTAGGTTTTTTGCACTCAGGTGGACATTGGGATGCATCCGATCATAGGTTTCTTCTTTCCCCACAAAACATAGCACGGTCTACCTCCACATCAAGTGGGGTGTCAATGGGCAGTATGGAGTCAGCGGTGCTGAAAGAAAAGTTGAAGAGAGAAGAAGGGGTGTATGGATGGTATCGGAAAGGTGTAGAAGACTGGCGTGTCTTCTGGCTTGGTGGCTCAGCGGAGAATGACTCTGATGACTCCTGACGACGTTGCATGAGGAGCTAGGAGGTACATTTTTCTTATTTGCATTGATGGTGAGACAATTTTGTATAACTGTATAAGCCACATGTTGTATGGGAGAACAAGATATTACAATTGTACAGATTAAATAACATGCAGGCATAAATACCAGTACTGAAGTGCTTGTCCCAGTTAATCATGGTCGTGCAAAGAGTATAAGTACTACGGTTCCTGTCAGTATATACTGTTTGAAGCAAAGCGAGGGGAAGATCCTTAGTAGGTCCATGCAAGAAACCAAAAAACAAAACAAAAAAGTCTAAGTCGTACCCTCCGAAAGGGACTGCCCCAAGCGTCCGGTTGATAGATGGGGTTTTCTTACGACAACGAATGACCGAGCTGGCTGAGTGCTCGAGTCGGAAGCTAGGCCACCCAATTCTGCCTCGATAGGCATCGAGGTAGGAGGGGATGCAGGTGATCCTTCACTGTTCACTTTGTTGCGTCTTAGATGATACCAAGGCTTCTTCTTGGGGTGTGTATCTTCCGATCCGTCGACGTCGTCGTCATCGTCGCCCATTAGAGCAGTCAACACGGGACTCTGTAACAGACTACCGCTCAACGTATATTGTCGCCGTTGTTGAACTGGGAACTGATGTTGTTCTTGTTGCGGTCCTGAAGAAGTCGAAGCCAAGGCTTGCACAGAAGCCAACTTACTCGCATCTTCAATGATCGCTGTTTGGGATTTCGTGCGTATATGCGATGGTTGCATTGCACCTGGGGGCAATGCCGCCATGTCTACCGGACTGTGGCTCACACCTACATGAGATAACGAAGGCGGCGGTGAATCGTCGTCGTCGAAAGGCAGTATGGGTGTGAATCCAGAATTGCTTTGCTGCCCAATGGAAGGGAAGGTATGTGTTGAGTCACTGGCAATCGCATATGGTGTATCTATATGTGCTCTTCCTCCACCGACCCTCGAGAACCCAGATCCAGTCTGCCCAACAGTCGTCGTAGACTGTGATTGCCTAGGCGGCATCTGTAGACTCGAAGTGGGCGTTGATGATAACGGAACATCCATTAGTGCCCCTACAGACGAGTAGCCCGATCTCCGGGAAGGCTGCCATGCACCCATGATGAATCCCTCATCCTCACTGTCCTCTCTATAAGGTCGCATCGCATGCTCAGGTTTCAGTACCGATGGCGGGGGACCCGAATGTGTCGACCCCTTCCTCGAATCTGCGCCCAGGAATCGCGGAGGCGGTGTGCTCGAATCACTAGTCATGTCTTGGTTGAGGAAAGCTGGTGGAACGTAGGAGGAACCCGAATCACGGTGTTCGCTGTGCGACGTAAGTTCGGCAGGTTTGTAAGGATGATTGCGGGGATGGGCATGTGTACGGCGTCCATTCCGATGTCGCTTGTTCCGGGAGCCACAGCACCCCAGTAGACCGCATGCCCCAAGAAGACCACTGTCAACTACGTGTTTGCTCTTGCTGAACCCAACTTGGCCAACAATGCGGACGCCAGCTTCTACGAGCTTAACGAGGAGCATCAGGAGAAGAGCAGCATATACAAGGGCCAGAATGAGTAGGATGCCATACGCAACCCATCCCCCAGCTCCAGCACCAATGGATATCTGTACACGAGAACAATGAGCTACTGGGTCAAAGCAAGCAAGAAAGAACCTGACTGTTGGTGACAAAATGACCAATAATACTGCAATTACGATCCTTGCCACGCAAAACAAGAAGCTAATCAATCCCATACTAGCTCCACTTCCCCAAGGCAGCCATATGCTCGTCACCAGAGCAGAGATAACCTCCACTACGAGGATAATAATGGCTTGTGTCATGCCGCTCTTTTGTCCCACTCCAATCGCAATCCCAAGTATGAGGTTTGTTGCAAACAACATACTGGCGAACATCTGGGAGCCATGTCGGTAGTGGTTGTACAACGGCCCAAGAGCAAGTAATGTCCTCGTTTCGTCATAGAGCTTGTTCGTTGGGGTGAAGGTGACACGAAGTACAAGATATGCTGGGATAAGGATGGAGAAGAAAGTGAATGAGAAGGCGGCAAGCACGATGGAGGACAAGGAAGCTTGAGTTCGGGAAGAAGTCATTTGGTAGCACGAGAATATTGTTACAGGGAGATGGAACAGGACGAGAATGCGAACCAAATTCCCGTGCAAGATGCTACCGTGGAAAGCCCCAATGTCAGCGCGCAGTTTCCACCATGGTCTGTGAGAGCTGATTCCCCGATCTGAACCAGGGATTCCAAATCGCGAGGACGTCCGCATGAGGATGCTAGGTGAAAGTATACTGTTACCATTGAGGGACTTGTTCTCGTCTGATACCGGAGCAGTGGGATCGACTTCTTTTGAGGCAGGAAAACCAGGACTACGTGCACCTGTGAGCCGAGGGATAGAGTTCGGGCCACTGGTACTTGAGCTACTCAAAGCATCGCCCACACTGCATACCAGATGGTCGATGAACCAGACAAGGGTAGAAATGAATACTGCAGCTGCCATAATACCAAGGAAGAGGATTAAGCAGATGGGGAAAAGGTCTTGGGGGCGAACACCTAGAGTGTAAGCGAACGAAGAGATACCATTCCTAGCGCTCTCCGGGAGAGTAAACAGACTGTTTTGGACCGAAGCATTCATGAACAGCGGAGAAGTACTATCGGCAAGTTGGTTGGCAAAATTCGATGGTGGTGAATATGGTAGAGTGAAAAAAGGGTTCCAGTGAGAATTTGCTGACGACTGAATTAAGGTAATATCTGCACAATGTTAATAGGTGGGTAAAGTGTAAGGAGAAAAGACTTGCTGTAAGATAATGTCGACCAAGCTGTCTGGGTCAACAGAGGATCTTCAAACACACCATGGTCAATGCAAGCTGATTCAATTTTCAGCAGTTAAAGAAGACGCACAAGCAAATTGGGGCCAGTCGACAGCAACCATAGCAAGAACGGCACACCACTGGGTATGAAAAATGACATCCCTCAGGGATGGAGTGCCTGGAGAACTTCAACACAAGATAAAGCTACTGAGAAAACTCCACGTACAAAAGCGCAGGAGCGCAGGGGAAGTTGATAATCGCTCTCCGCTAATGGCACTCGCAAGGATGAAGCCAGCGCTCTGCGCCCTAGACCATAACCCTCGATCATGTCGTGTGATACCACGTCCCCACGCTGAGATAATCCTAGCAATTCCCACTACGACCCAATAGGCTATTGCAAGGGAAACCGATCCCCAGAAAATTACATTTGCTATGCCAAACGGTGAATCGGGCTCAGGGCTCATGGGCGATGTATACACATCAATGCACACAAGCTCAGAGCTGAAAGGATCAACAGCGCGTAGTCGCGTAACAAGTGTTGTAAGCGCACGGCTGCTGCCCCAAGGAACGACGGATCCAAAGGCAAATGATCCTGCTGGAATTGGACAATAGCCTTGATTGGCAGAAATTGAACTATTCAATGTTGGCAGTGGCGACGGTGGAAAAATGGAGGAACAAAGATAGGAGCTGTTCGAGTATACATTCAGCGTCAGCACATTCGTTGTTGTGAACAGAGTTGCTTTAAGCTGAAGGTTAGTAGAGACTTGAAGCGCATAAAGGAAACTGTCCCTACCAAGACTTTTGCTGGAAGCTGTAAAGCCATCGATCTGCTGAGCAGTATTCCCTAAGACAGTAAGATGAAGCGCGTTGTCTACGACTTGACCATATACTGTTGAAACAGTGAGCTTTTGGGAGACATTGCCGGTGAAGCAATCAACAAAATCGAGAGTGGCTGGGACGGCGAAAACACGAGGTAGAAGAAAGAGGAAAAGAGCGAAAGAGAAGAAGAAAGAGGTAGACATTGAGCTCATCATCGAGACCGGCGACCAGCCGGTCTGAGGTTGTCTAATATGAGCTGGAGATCGCTGCTGAAGACGATGGCAGAAACAGTCAAAGGAACACGTGCTGATTTTATTTCCGAATACGGCCAGGCGACGCCGCTTTCGTCGATGCTGGGTCTGCTACTTCGGTTTCTGGAATGCCGAGCAACATATTCGCAGGTGCAAGCTCACCGTCTGTTTCACGACGTCCGTGCATATCAAGAGGACAAACGGTGGCCAGGTTGGCAGGTCATAATCGGAATTGAAACTCACGCGCAGATCAAGTCGCGGAGAAAATTGTTCTCTGGTATGAGTGCTGCGTTTTTTAGTTCAAGTGCTTGGCTGGAACTGACTTTGGTCAGAATCGTTGACATCTGACGTCGGGGAGCCACATAATACCCATGTTTCTCTTTTTGATGCTGCATTCCCTGGAACGCTACCCGTAAATATAAAATGTATTTGCAAAGGTCAATGACTCACCCGTCAAAACAGAAACTCAACCAGAAATGTGTGGATCTCGCTCTAAGGACCGCCCTGGCACTCCAGTGCGATATACAACCAAGTTCTTCCTTCGACAGGAAGCACTACTTTTATTCCGACCTTCCAGCGGGCTACCAGATTACCCAACAATATGGTGCATTTCATTTTCTGTTCTCCTCGTTCACAACTCACGCGATGTCTTGACTAGCACCTCTCGCACTCAAAGGTCAACTGGACATAATCCTTCAAGACACACTCCCCTTCCAAGTTAGGATCAAACAGATACAGCTTGAACAGGTTTGTCAGTTAATTATTCCCAACCTCGATCAATCAATCGATACAGGACCAGGACACCGCAAAATCTACTTTCGTTCCTAGGACACGCACATCACATATTGACCTAAATAGAGCAGGAACCGGCCTCATGGAGATCGTGTCTGAACCTGATCTACGGTCCGTCTAAAATCCATATATTGTATCGTTTACTGAACCATATAATGCAGTTCTCCGGAGGAGGCTGGTGCTTATGTGCGTACTCTGCAAGCCATTTTACGAGCTGTCGGTGCCAGCGATGGGAACATGGAACAGGTCTCCCTAACTATCATGCGATCGCCGCGCATCCTCCTTATTTTTATTTTAGGGTTCCCTGCGCTGTGATATCAACGTATCTGTTAATCGCATTGGAAGACCACCTGGGACCCGTTGCGAAATAAAAAACCTCAATAGTGTGAGATTTATGATGGCCGCCATTAGTCAGTTACATCAACCATTTTTTATCTTTCTCAACGACATTACCTCGTTCATCAGGGCACGAAATACACCGCCAACGCGCAATTCTAGAATCTGCACCAAACGTAGACACTGCAACAGTTCCCCAAGAAACACGCGGCTTCGATGAACACCGGTTCGAAACGTACAGGCTCCGCGCAAAGGAAGATGCTCCAGATTATCGGTACATGCCCGACCCCAACCTTGGCGTGCTTATTGTCAGCCAGGTGATTTCTCACCCTTAAAACAACATTTCAGACGCTAAGTAATTCAATTTATAGGATCGAATCAATTCTATTCGTAAGACTCTCCCAGAATTCCCTTGGGATACCAGGAAGCGCCTTCAGGAGAGCTTTGGGCTCTCCGATCGTGATGTTGAGGTGCTGCTGAGCGTGGACAGTGGGAAGGACGTCAATTATGACGGTGAACCTATCACTGCTGCTATCGGAGCTGTAGCATATTTTGATCAGCTGTGCGCTGGTGATAGCCGTGATCCCAAAGTAGTGGTTAACTGGTGGGTCCTAATATGTCATTTCCTTTCAATCAACGACATGCTGACTTCCTTTTTGCGGGGCAGGGTGACACATGAACTGTTGGGGCAGCTCGCCGCTCGTAAAGAAACATTTAAAAATAATTCACTGTCCGCTGCACAGATGGGAGAGCTTATCGATCTTGTCCAGGACGGAACCATCACAGGTCAGTATTGCATTCGCTGTTATCTATCTATCTCGCACGGCGACTAAAATTTAATTGTTCGTAAGGCACATCTGGAAAGTTCCTACTTCGCCACATGCTTGCTAACCCATCACAGACTCCAACCGAGGAAATCGCAAGGGTCCTTCAGCTCACTGCCTTCTCTTCTATTTCTTCTCCACTACCGCCACCCCCATCTTCAGGTAGATCTCCAGGTAGATCAGCACCACCTACAGCCTCTACCTACACATTATCACCTGCAGATCCATCTCTACAACCCGAAGCCATTCTTCACGGCCTTTGTCTTGATGCTATGGCTGCGCTTCCGGACGAGGTTGAGGCTATGAGAAAGGGCCACAAGAACGTGCTAAATAAAATCATTGGTCAAGTGATTAGGAAGAGTAGGGGAAGGGCTGATGCGAGAAGTGTCAGAAGGCTGCTCGAGGAGCTAATCGCCGAACCAACGGAGAAACGGAAATAAAGACATTCCGAGCCGTCATGTGGCTGTGTGCATGAACGGCACTTATTGTCCGTCGACTTCTGTAGTGCTCGATTTCAGTCATGCGCCTAGCTTTGTGTCCTCGGTCTTAATTGTATCGTAATTGAAGAATCGAATGTTCCGTAAGATGTTTATCAGAATCCATTTCGAGTGGTTCAACAGAAAGGAAAACACATTCGGGAGTGCAGCCTACATTTCGTGCACGTATGATTTTAAAAAAGAAGACGGTCTGGGGTCTTTGTGGGGTCTGTAGTAGCTAGCCATTTACTGTTCCTAATTCTTCGTATCGATCACTACACACACAAGTCCAGCTACCCCCTGAGCACAAGGAGCTATCATGCAAACGCCAAACCAGCCCAAGCACCCACAACGCCAACCACAGCACCTCCAGCAACAGCGCGCACGCGGCTAGCGGGCTTTTTACTTTCTGTCTCCACCTTCTTGTATAGCTTCTGCACGGCTTTCTCATCTTGTCCCAAAACAAGAAGCCCTTGAGGATCATTCTTGTCCACGCTCAAAACAATTCTGGCATGTAACCCGAGTTTAATAGCAGACGCTTGGATGCTATGTATGTCTGAGGACGGCAGGACATAGATGGTTGCGTCGGAGGAACTTGTAAGGTTTGAGACGAAAGCGTCGCGTTGTTCCATACTCATGGTGCGAGTAACGGGCCGTGGCCCGGAGATATAGGGAGATAGGGTCTGCGAAGCATCGCTGCTAGAGGTAACAAGTGCAGGAACCTCTAGGGCCGGAGTCTCTTGCTTATCAGGCAAGGTCTTTAGAGAATCTCGACTGCTGTCGGGCGAAGGCGTCCGGAGTGTGCCGGGCATCTTGGCTCTTAGCTTCGACTCCACAGGAGTACGGACGTGCACTGTCTCTTGCCACCGCACAATCTTCGTCTGTGTCTTTCTCTTTGCATTCTCAGCATCCTCATCAGTATCATCATCAAACATCCCGGGTTGCATTAACCGTTCCACGATTTCCTGCGATTGGGACGATAGGGACAGGAGTGTCTCGTCTGCGGCGAGCTGAGGCTGGTTGGAAGCACGACGACGGCTGCGAATGGTGGCTTTGGTGTCTTCGTCGCGCTCGAGACTTGGAGACGTGATATTCATGGAGCCCAGCGCGTCTACGATGTTGTTCTCCGCAGCAGGAGCTGCCGATGGTGAGTCGACATACGGACACCCTGAGCGTGGGTGGCCTTGTCTTGGACGCTTGCATTTCGAACATTGGTGCACTTTTCGAGGAGTTACAGTAGGACTATCACTTGTCGTGCTTGATTTTCCAGCAGGAGTATTCGGGGCAGACGAGCGGAGGGATGGTGCCATGGGACTTGAGTTACCTGTATGAAGCCTGGTTCGATGCGCTTGAATAAGAGAGAGCTAAACAATGAAAATGGACCCGGTTTCTTATAAGACCTTGAAGAAATTTGGGCCACACCGTTACTAGTGAGATTCCTTTGTTCTGACGTTGAGGACCACAAAAAGAAGTGTTACATACGAGTCACGGTTGCCTTATGACTACATCTGACTCACCAAATTTGAGCGTCTAGCAATTTTTGTGCGCCCCAGTGTTCCTCGCGATTCATTAGGACGAGACTCTGAAGATATTGCACATCCAAATGTCCCGTTCGTATCGACTCGGAGGACAACAGCGCGGCCGGAATCGCGCGGAATGATTAATGATCGTTGGCGTCGCCGCTTCGGCCTTGGATATTGTGGAATCTATAGTATTTTTCAAGAAACCTCAAAGGCATGGCTTGGAATTCGCATGCCGGTCCGTATATTTACTGTCAAGTTGCTATAGTAGAGCAGCCTAGATCGACCGTTGGTTGTCAGGCGTACTTAAAACGCCGTGAACGGCTCACGACTGCCGGTAGCGCCAATCTTCACTCACGGCCAGGAAGTCCGTGAGGATTTGGTTCGATATCAGATTAATCCCATGTACACTGGAATGGGTGGGTCCGAGCCCAATCCCCGGGCATCTACCACATGGTACTGGAACTGAACTGTACGAATGCTAGCGCTACAATCGCAACATCTCACGGAATGTCATAGCCAATACGGCTTATACTGCGTGAGTACAGCACCCGGAATAGTATCATGAAAACATACTAGTATAGTACTTGATATCTGTCTTTATGTAAACCATTCGTCACTTACGGCTTGGCCCCGATTCGCATTACTATGTATAGAATAGTATGATAGAATACACT
This sequence comes from Tricholoma sp. MG99, assembly GCA_003521275.1. Classification (NCBI taxonomy): domain Eukaryota; kingdom Fungi; phylum Basidiomycota; class Agaricomycetes; order Agaricales; family Tricholomataceae; genus Tricholoma; species Tricholoma sp. MG99. The sequence goes on along the minus strand of QOVE01005860.1, from coordinate 436 downwards.
TTGATGTCATACTGTCATACGAAGGGTACAAGGAGCACATGAAAATTGTATCTGTCAGAAGTAAGATTGTGAAGGACGGAAGAGGAAAGAAAGAAATGCATCTTTCTCTGGGGCAAGCGTCAGTCAGAAGCCTTGTAAGTATAGACCAGACGATTGGTCCCAGCGTCAACACGCCAACCAGGTGTTCCTGTGGAAAATGAACGTATAAATAAACCAAGTGAACCGGTTGGAAGCTGAAAATTTGTAGCGTTCTGCACGACGAAGTAGCCAAGAGAATGCACGCTTTGAGGTTTGTCCAGCTTAAGGTTTTTTATTTAATTTCTATCATGCACCCACTGGTCCAGTTGCGACAGCGACATTCTCGCCAAACGGTAGTTGAGGTGATCTGATACCTTGGTTGTCCTTGCCGGAGTATAAATGCGGTTCGACCAAAGTA
>QOVE01005845.1:0-44725 GCA_003521275.1 Tricholoma sp. MG99 | reverse complement strand
GTGGGCTCGTACCAACCCTTCACAAAAGCAGGTCGGATACAACAATCCTGGCTGGCCTGGCTGCTGCCGATCCCCCACTCCCAATGAGTACCGAATGATACAGGCTGCAGACTGGCGATCCGTTAGCATTGTCCACCAAGTTGCAATACCCCCAGACATCAAAGCTGCTCTCGATAGTCTCGGAACCAGGGGAAGTCCTGTCCCTGCAAGCGGACGAGGCATGGGGGGTGGTGGCAGGTCTATCATACCCTCGTTTGATCGTAAGAACAGTGGTAGTTCTGGCCCCTCGAGCCGATCAAGCTCTTTGTCGGGGAAGACATCTGCCATGTCTCTTTCTGGCAAGACGCGGGGGGGTAGTCCAAAGCAACTCAATGCATCACTTGGAAGCAGTCTATCACGCAGCTCCAGCGGCAATGCGATCTCCTCTTCTGTTCCGACTTCATCTCCTTTAGACCAGGGTATTCAGCGCCGTCATGGTGATTCCGCGGCGGAAAGGCGTATCGACGGAACACATTCGTTGCATTCATCACCAAGTCGTAGAAATGTCGATCTGGATTCTTCTATAACCCCCAAGCGCAGTAACTCATCCGGTCGCCCGTCGGTTACTCCGGCGACTCCTTCCATATTACTCTCAAAGGTGGTTGTATCACAGGCGCCTATCCGGCGTCGCGCATCGATCTCGAGCTCTAAATCATCATCGTCTCCGCAGCGTCAATCCGATCGCTCAGCTTCTTTCGTTATTCCACGATCAACAAGGAAGGATGAGGATTTATCCAGTGCATCCAGCAGCAGTGGGAGCAGTGATGGACTTGGATCGTTGACTGATAGCACAGTTACCTCAGATGGAGGGTTCACAGACTATTTGTCGGATGAATCAGAAGCAGAACTGCAGAGGCAGGCGGAGGCCAGAGCGGCTCTTTTTGCTCAAAACCAGGCAGAAGAACAAGAATTTAAAGCTGCTCGCCAACAACTTGCCCATGTTGATTTACGTCCACCCAAGTCATGGAATCCCACCAACATAACCAACAGCCCCGCAGCTCGATTAGCGCCGGGGCCTACACCTGCCTACACCCCGCGCAGCGGCGTGCCTATGGTGCATGCTGCTCAATCACGAGGTTAAAATTGTGGGGGCTGACCACCAGAAAGGGTGACGCCGCGAATGTTGGCTCTGGAAATTTGCTATATACATCTTTCGTTCTCGTATCTCCTACTTGCTCATGTTCCCTCTTAGTCATGCTACTTTCACTGTGCAATCGGACGTCTATATCTAGTAGAATCTAGTCACCTAGTTTATTTGCTGTACTCAGCTTTGTGTTGGTCTATCGGAATTCTGGACCTAAGCTGTTGCTGCTTACAGCCTTGCACCCAGTGGCACGTGGTAGGCGCGACTACACGTGCAGAAGTCTGAGCCACTTTGGCGTCTTTCCTCCTCCTTCTCCATGAACCTAGCTCGTCATTCTATAACTGCGACCGCTCCGATTCACATATTTGACGCACGTTTTGACTCTGATTGTAAGATATTCACCGCTTCTACTCCTGCAGGGTTTGCCATCTATCGTACATGTCCTCTTCAGCTCATTCGGAAACGCGGTATCTTTGTTTGCTTCTAAACCGATGACCATAGTTCTTAAGCCGAGTCAATAGAGCTCACGGGAGGAACACTTGCAGCCATTTTACCATTACATACATCTAATATTCTGTTCCTTCTTGGTGGCGGTCGGAGCCCACTCTATCCGCCCAATAAAGTGATCGTGTGGGACGATGCCATTGGTAGTGAAGTCGCCGAACTAGAGTTCAGGGAGAGGGTGCGTGGTATTGCGTGCAGACGTGGATGGTTGGCTGTGTCTTTACGGCGAAGAGTCGTTGTTTTTGAAGTCGGAGATCAGGTCACAAGATACGGTGAATGGGATACCTGCGATAATCCACGAGGTGAGTAGAGCCCCCCTCTCCATTTTCTGGTCTTCATGTTCGCCTTTTGAAGATATATAATCATCTTCTTTCCAGGTTTACTGGCGATGGCTGCTGGCCCTTATGCAACACTACTTGTGATTGCTGGTCGTCAACTTGGACACGTACAACTAGTGCATCTCCCTCCCTGTCCTCCTGCTCCAAAGTCTCCGGGATCTGTGTCTCCTGCGCAGAAATCTCCGCCAATGCCTGTCAAAAGTCCAATTTCAATAATAATCGCACATGAATCAGCTCTCACGACACTAGCACTGCCGCCCTCTGGTCGGCTACTTGCCACGACATCGACAAGAGGGACCCTCGTGAGACTGTGGGACTCTTTAACAGGCAAACTTCTGCGGGAGTTACGTAGAGGATCGGACAAAGCAGAAATCTATGGCGTGGCTTTCCGTCCAGACGAGAGGGAGTTATGCGTCTGGAGCGATAAAGGCACCGTACACGTCTTTACTCTTTTCGTTTCCGGAGCATCGTATGTTCTTGTTTATACCCTTATTCTGACTTGCTTGACATTGCGATAGGAACCGACAGTCAACTTTCTCCTCCTTGACCCCATATCTTCCGCTTCCCAAGTACTTTGGATCTGAGTGGTCATATGCCCAGTACCGTATTCCAGTGCAAACTTCACATATATCTATATCGGCTTCTTCGCGTTCGGCTACGGTAGACGCCCCAGATGAAGAACGTTGTGTAGTAGGTTGGGTGGAAGCCCCACCTGACAGCAACTCGAATCGATCAAACACTGAATATCAACTTATTGCTCTCACCTACACTGGTGGCTGGTACCGACTTTCCTTACCAAGCCACGGCGTTTCTTCTCCTGCCCCTTCTACCTCATCATCTGGCTCTCCTCCTAAGCTGTCATCGATTACGCGGGAACGGACATCAAGTGGAGCGTCCATTATTGGTAGAGCAGAAAAGGGCAAGGAGAAGGAGCGGGAGAAAGACGGAAAGGAGAGCACCGACTGTGTACTACAAGAATTTCGAAGATTTGGCAGATGGGATGGGTGGTAGATGATATGCTCAAGTATACCTCATCATGCATTGCTGTTGCTATCCTGTTTGTGCACTGTATACTAATCCTATTGTCATCGCTATACTTACACGTTATACACTATAATGCTTCAGTATCTACATATTATCCATAGCATAGTGTAACCGCCACCATCCTGTCACAGACGCGTGACTCGACGCGTACCGATCCGAGTGAGTTAACGTTCATCTGCCAATTGGAATGGAGAATCCACATGCAGAAAGACAAGCTGTTCTTCTCGAACGAATTTTGAAAAACACAGTACGTGCTGTTAACCTTGACATGGAAGTCTCTGACAACAGGTCCAGTCGAAATGTACAGAAATGGTACTCGAACTTAACCATTGCATGGAGGTAAGCCGCTGTTGTCAGGTCAACGCACAGCTTGAGGGTATGACTGCGTTTTGCTCGCACAGGAGATCTTGCGGGCCAACGCCTATGTGAAGACTGCAGCAGATCTGGCTACTAAATATCGGAAGAATGTCCAGTACAATTTAGAGGCGACGAAGGAAAATCAGCCAGACGGACACACATAATTACGTATGTAACTGTTGCTTGCTGAGCATATGCATGGTATGGCACGACATTCGATCATCTGGCACGCGCTCAAGCGCTCAGGCTATGAGTTGGGCCATTGTGGGTGCAGAACCGTGGAGGACCAATAAGATGGGGATTTCGGGAGAGATTTTAATCAGTAAAGGGATGTGTGATGGTTAGAGCTTGTGTGTGAATGGTCATGAGTATATGCAGCAAAATTGAAATATTGAAACCCAACATCGTTCAAACCGATTTCACCCCGTCGACGCTCCAGTCGCTCGACACTCAACAATGGCTATCACTTCTATTGGAACCCCTGCTGGGCGTCGTTCGACAAGATGTGGTTACTGTTCTCCTCCTGGTGAAAGGAGCGAATCGGCTGCGAGCTATCATACAGCTACCTTAGATGCCATGACCCTCTCTTGTGGAGTGCGTGTGCTTTCCTGAGGTGTTGGCGGCACTGAAGTTTAGCATTCCCAACAGTTGTATCAGAAGATGATAGATCGTGGATGGCGACGCTCTGGTCAACCCTACTTGTCATTTCGATGATCTTGTGGTCTGAAGACGAGGTCTTATAGGTACATGGTGCTACAAACCTGATCTACGAGCGTCTTGTTGTCCGCAATATACTATAAGGTATTATCTGCCTTTGTTCTCATTGACGAGTAGTAAGTGCTCCCACCGTAGGTCAGACGCTGTTGCATTTGAAGCTTCCAAGAGCCAAAGAAAGCTGGTCAATCGGTATGTGACAGTGTCCAACTTGTCGTTTGTTAACAGTCTAATGAAGGAATCAGGTGGAATCGGTACGTGGTCAGTGGTAAAGAGGGAGAAAAGGTAGACATGATACAGGCGAAGGGAAAGTGTGTATAAGCTATTTTGTTATTCAAACTATTAGTTGAACTGACAACACCATGCAAAGAGCCCCTAGACACACAAAGTCATCCAAAACTACAGCTGCCTTTTCTCTATCTGCGTCAATCCATGCTTCTGAACACGGATTTTACCGCGAGCAGGAGTCTCCAATACATAACTTTGAAGTGAGTCGTAGTATGTCATCTCGCTATTTTAGCTCATTGGTTGAATAAGACTACATTAGAACCTGCCTCCTACACCGATGAGAAATATGCGCTGTACGAAAAGTATCAAAAAACGATACATCACGACTACAATTCGTCGCCCTCTGGCTTTAGAAATTTTCTCGTTTCCTCTCCCCTCCGAGTATGTCTCGCTTGTTTGTTCCTTTTTATGCTTATCATATTACAGGTGGCACCTATCCCATATGAGAAACCCCCTCCAGGCCACCTACCCACCAACTATGGTTCATATCACCAACTGTACAGGCTGGATGGGCAGCTCATTGCTGTTGGGGTCCTCGACATCCTACCTGCCTGTGTCTCGAGTGTCTATTTCATGTATGATAAGACTTGGGAAGAATTCTCACTTGGCAAGGTAGCAGTACCTACAGTTTCATGTCGGCGTCTACTCAGCATGTATCAGCTTAGTGCTTTACGTGAAGTATCTCTCACTCGCGAAATGCATGATGCTGGGGCACCTCAGATGGGGTTCTTGTACATGGGTCAGGTCTATAGCTTTTTCAGTTCTATCAAGTATTCACCATCGATATTTCAGGCTTCTACATCCACTCATGTAAGAAGATGCGATACAAAGGGGAATATTCACCATCGTATTTAGCTGATCCTGTGAGTAATTTTTTTCTAGTCCGAGTATTCATCTGATGACTGAGAACATAGGAGACCTATGCCTGGTTTCCACTATCTACCTGCATGCCTTTACTCGATCAATACCGATATGCATGTTTCCAGAGTCCTGATAACTCAACGAACGACTTCCCTGTGGAAAAAGAGCTTGAAGGTCGGTAAATTTGCATATTAAAACTTATCCCTGAAAATCTTTTGCAGATGACCGCAACACCTCACAATTGGTTCAGTCTGATCTTACGGACATACGTTTTGTGAAAGTAATGAATGGCAAAGTTCGTTCTTTGTCTATCGATGTCTGTCATATACCTACTGCTGCCCTCTCGCCTGACTCTAATATTCATCCCTAGCCTGAGCTGTTGCCGGATTGGGTATATGAAGATATACGTGAGGAAGTGCTGCCATGTGTGCAAGGTTTAGGCATCGAAGCTTCAAAAGAAGTTGGCTTTTGTTATGACAGCTACGCTTGAAAGACATGGTCAACCTTTGCCTGTGACTCGGAGCCTTCAATCGACTTCCATGCCTTTTTGGTCGGCTGGGGTTCTTGTTAGGTATAGTACTAGCCCTATTATAGTATCATGCTTGTGACTTACGTAGTAAAACCCTAGGCCTCCACCACAAGCAATAATGCCTTTCCGAAGTATGTTTTCATTTCGAAGGTAAGCCTATCACTGTGTTCACATAAGCATTTAGCTTCGAGGAGGTGCGCGGCAGCGGCTTGACAGTCCGCTCATCAAGATCACCGTCTCCTACGGTTGATCAACGACCTCGGCCAATTTAAATTACCACACACTCGTCATCCCAACAATGAGCAACCCTATTCTACCCATCTTTCATCTTGTGATTCCGTTCAAATTAATGTCTTTTGGTAGTATGCACTTGGTTCAATTTACAATCACAATGATTATGCCTCTCCTGCCATCTAGCTTCAAGGCTATAATTCGAGGGAATCTCCCACTATGATCAAATTATCTATTTAACATAGCTTAATAGTAGATTTAGTACGTGGAACCCTGGGCAAAGGCGTGACAACAAGGGTTCCAGGACCCCAAGACTAGCTCTCAGATGACGGATTAATATTCGATTAATGTCCAGATGTTGACCATGTCCTTGTCGGCAACGGTAGACAGCTAGTACATGGTCCGAATATACTATGTAGTGTTACTTGCAGTGGATACACGATTCGAAGAATGCCGGTGTGGCGTTTCTTGAACGAAACGTACGCCGGCTGCTGGCGGACCGTGTGACCGTTGTGACGATTCTGCAGGTCACAATTTTTTGCTTGGTCTAAGTTCACGACGGCCATTCCAATATGGTAAGTGACAGATATTTTTCAGCTTATATACTGAAGATTGTGCACATAGCTGCGTCGCCAAATCAGAGAGCGCCGGGAATATGTTTTTGCAAAATCCCAAGAGGCTCAGGAGAGGCAAACCTATGCTCGAAAGCAGCAATTGAAAGACGCTCTAGCCACCGGTAAACCACTGCCGACAGAGTTAAGGAAGGATGCAAAAAATCTAGGAGACGACTTACCATTTGACGAGGCACAGACTGGTGAGTGGGAAAGGTTGTAAGTTGTGGTGACCAATGCCTCAACCGGTTTGCCACAGACCCAACGACACACATCGACAACGAATACTCTCGTGCAGGTATACAGGATCCTAAGATAATTATAACGACATCGAGGGATCCAAGCTCTAAGCTTTCCCAGTTTGCAAAGGTACGCATGCCTTGGTATGCCAATCACTGGTTATACCAAGTGTAATTTGATATCTTACATCTTAGGAAATAAGACTTGTGTTTCCAAACTCGCATCGTATTAACCGTGGAAATTACGTGGTGAAGGAGCTGGCAGAAGCCTGTAGAGCAAATGACGTAACGGATCTGATTGTGCTACACGAGCATCGTGGTGTGCCAGGTGCGTCTTCTTGAGGTAGTACCATTGAAATGGTGTGTATCAACTCAACACTAGATGCCATGATCGTTTCTCACTTTCCCCATGGACCAACCGTGTATTTTACACTGAATAATGTCTCATTGCGTCACGACATCGGGACATACAAACATTCTACCGTTTCGGAGCAGTATCCTCATCTTATTTTCGAGAACTTTACATCTAAGCTCGGCGAGCGTATACGGGACATACTCAAATATCTCTTTCCTGTCCCAAAAGAGGACAGTAAACGTGTTATGACCTTTGCAAACGAAAATGACTTCATTTCATTTCGGTAATAAAAAATTACTTCTCCGTTAAACCCCTTCTAATTATTGCACCCAGACATCATGTTTTCGTCAAAATACCTAAATCTGTCCAGCTGGCTGAAGTCGGACCGCGGTTTGAGATGAAACGTGATTACAGTTTGCTTTGTTCTGGTTCGATGGCTCAACATTTTGTTAGCGTATGAAATACGCCAGGGTACTATCGAGCAGACGGAAGCAGAGCGAGAGTGGGTGCTGTCACACTACACTCGTACTGCCAAGAAACGCAGTGTGTTAGCGGGCCCTAGCTCTTTCTCTGAGCCCCCTTCGAAAAAAACTAGAAGATAATCTAGTTGCAGTGATCATGGATTTACCTAGGAACTATGTGTCACGTCTTTGGCGCCTGACAAGGGGCTTCGTCATCACGCATAGAGCCTGGAATTGACCTGATTCCTTCCTCCACTTGTTATAGGACATGGGGTCAAGGCCCACTTTGCAACAACAGGTCATCGAGGCTGAAAACATCACCTTTCTGAAAGGCGCAATATTAGGTTCACCGCGCTGCGGTTTGGAGGATGTTATATGGGTCCATCTGGATACATGACATTGTTTCATATGTAGATGTCTTTTAATCTACAATCAAATCTTTGTCCAACGAAGAGAATCCTTCAAAGAACGAGGTGAACAGGTCGATGGCATTCTGGACGTCGTGGGAACCGGCCGTTTCCCTAATGGAATGCATTGATAACATCGCATTCCCAACATCAACCGTACGGATGCCTATCTTCGATAGCATCGGTCCAACTGTAGAACCACAGGGCCTAAGAAATATTTATTAGCTAGCACGAAAAAACATGGTTTGAAATTTAATACATGTCGTTTCGGACTTCAAACTCTTGTACTTTCCCGCCCTTGCGCTCGACAAGCTTTTTCACGATGAAAGACGTAATGGCATCACTGGCGTATCTTTGTTTTGCATTGGTCTTTATAACGATCCCACCATTCATCATTGGTTTGTGCTGAGTTTCATGCTTGGATTTGTAGTTAGGGTGGACAGCATGTCCCATGTCAGCCGAAATAAGGAATGATCGAGAAATGGATTGGGCCAGCGTTGCAGGCGTGTTGGAAAGTCGATTGAGAAGTGTCGGGATAAGGCTAGATTCGGCACCAGATGTTGACACACTTCCTATCTCCTCGTGATTAAATAATGCTATACAGTTGACGTTTCCTTCAAGGCTGGGGAAAAGCTGGGAGGAGGCAAATTCGGTGAGAGCTTCAACAGCGCAAAATCTTGGAAGGCATGAACTGTGGACTTCACTGACAAGCTTGATAACCGACTTACGATGACACGAGGTTATCCATACGTGGACTGAAGATGAATTCACCATTGATACCTCCTAAGGTTGCTGGTTGAGTGTCATATAGTGACCTACATTGAGGTTACCTCAGCAAGATGAACAATAAACCAAAAGATCTTTACCATACAGCTCAAAATCGTGGATTTCTTGAGGTGAGACGGAAAGCTCCGCTGCCAAAAGGGCCAAAAGGGCAGGATGGTGATTACCTTGGATGCTTGAAGCCCCTCTCTGGGTGTCAGGCTTTCCAGGTGGCTTTTCGTCATCGGAGTCATCCGTCGGGGAATTTAACTGTGATTCTAGTATTCCCAGGATAGGAACAAACTCAGTTTCTTGATTGAATTTGAAATTATCATTAACATTCCTGTCCACTGTTCGAGCTGATCAATGTGTGCTTCACTTATATCTAGAGACGGGAGGCTCACGATGGATAGCGAGGGTCGGGATACGCATGATGGGTCGGTCGACTTTGATGAGCTTAGATCTGAATTCGCCTGCTTGTTCAGCTATCACTACTCTTCCAGCCACAGAGAGATCACGATCCAGCCAGGAATGCCATATACCACCACCATAAGTTTCAACACCGACTTGGAGATAATCAGACTGGGAACGTTTCGAGATCGGACGAATCTTGATCGAATGTGAGTTCAAGACTCTTTCAAAGGGGTAGTGTTCTCACTCTTAAGTTAGGACTATCCACATGGGTTGCAACAATGCTGAGTCCAACGCCCTGCTGCCAATTCTGAGGGAGTGTAAAAGCTACGAGGGAAGCCTGGTTTCTGTAATACCATGGCTGTATTAGCACAATTTCACGTACGTACAAATCGAAAGTCACCGAGTAAAGTAATATTTTCCACAAGGCTTTATATCTTCTTCCCAACCATCTTTCTCCCAGATCTTGGAGCGCGTGAGTTGTAGGCTAGCTGAATGCAAGAATCATCTTACTTTTCGAAAGCCAGCCTTCTCCAGCCGAAGAGCAGCATTATGCACCGCATGAAAGGGCGTCGGGGAAGCATTGACAAACTTTAGAAAACGCACAGCAGCTTCTGGGCTAGATGGATAAAGCATCATGGCTGGGAAGGACCAAGCCTCAGGCTGACAACTGCTGCCAGTGACAGTGGTCATGATAGCGGGCCGGATTGCCGAATCAATTAATCACGTGTTGTTATAATAATTTTCAACTTGAGAAGGACTTCTGTTTGAGTCGATGGTGCAAAGTTACCTAAAGCACGGTCCTACTCAGGTGTGTTCCATGTTGATATTACAGTGCCACTCCTTTACTTTTTTAGGCTTTTGGCTTAGTCTGCAGCTCGTCGTCGAATTCCCAATATGATGGTAAGCTGGCTTACGTTCCTGCCTTGGAGGATGTCCTCGTATGGGACCTTAAAAAAGGCCAAATGGTACGTCGTTGGGACGCATACGTACTATTCTCTGATCAAAATTTTCAGATTGCTATGTGGCATGAAACTGGTCATCGAGCCGAAGTAACTTGCATAGCACAGTCTCCTCAAAAGGATACCTTCGCCGTCGGGTATGCCGATGGCTCTATTCGTCTGTGGAATAGTCCAGCGGGGGCTGTCACTTCAACGTTTAATGGCCATAAAAAATCTGTCAGTGCCCTTGCATTTGATGAACGAGGAACACGACTTGCCTCAGGCTCTCAGGATACTGATTTGATCGTCTGGGATGTGGTAGCAGAAGCTGGGCTGTTTCGGTGAGTATCTATTCTATGCATCGGTGGAGAAGCATCTGAATGCGATGCCGTAGCATGCGGGGTCACCGTGACCAGGTCACCGCTCTTCAATTTCTTGCTGCCCCCCATCTTCCATCAACGTCTACGTCAGTTTCGGGTTATTTGCTTACCTCTTCAAAGGATACGTTTCTAAAGCTCTGGGATCTTTCAACGCAACACTGTGTCCAAACCATAGTAGCACATCGCTCTGATATCTGGTCAATGGACATCAGTAGCAACCGAGATTTGATATTCACGGGCAGCGGAGAAGGAGAACTGAAAGCATGGCGAATCGATTATGAAGTCTTGGCTACAGGCCTTCAGGAAACAGAAACAGGAGAGGTATGTATTCAATCGACAAGTGCTTATGTTCTATATATCATTGCCTTGTAGGTCGCAAAAATTATACATCCTATCTCCACTCTCCCCCTCTCGTCTCGGCATCGTGTATCTCAGATATCTTTTCACCCGCAGCAGCCCTACCTCGCAGTCCAGTCTCATGATCGTTCAGTTGAGGTGTTTCGTATCCGTACGGAGGACGAAATTCGCAAAAAACAATCCAGGCGGATGAAGCGCGCGAAAGAAAAGAAACAGCAGGTGCAGGAATCTGTACAACACAACCAAGGGGATGAAAAAAACAAGCATGACGCTGACGGGGATATCACACTTGTTGATCAATTTACTCCTTATCTTGTCATACGGACTAGCGGGAAAATAAGATCCTTCGATTTCGGACCAGGTGATGGGGGCATGAAAGGCGGTACACAGGTACAGCTGCTCAGTTTATTTCATATCCCGTGCTCACATCCATTTACAGCTTTGTGTTGCCTTAGCCTGCAATGCTCTGGAAGTTTACACGATCCCCCAGCCTTCAAAGTCCAACGACGTGCCGGAAGCCGCGAGGATCTACTCTGTCGATATTCCTGGTCATAGAACGGATGTGCGCACGCTATGTCTCAGTTCTGATGATCAGATCCTTGCCTCTGCTTCAAATGGTGGGCTCGAATACTTATCTGTCAGCTTCGTAACTTCTAACGATATTTGTAGGCTTCCTCAAAATCTGGAACATGAAAACTACGGCTTGTATCAGGACTATTGAATGTGGATATGCCATATGTAGCACTTTTCTGCCTGGGGATCGCCATGTAAGTGATTGTGTCTAAGATAATAACCCGTCCATTTACCAGAACTTCCAATAACTTTAGATAGCTGTCGGCACAAAAAACGGAGAAATCCTCCTATATGACCTTGCGTCGTCATCTTTAATAGATACTATACAGGCTCATACTAGTACGGTATGGTCATTGCATGTCCGACCTGATCAACAAGCACTTGTGAGTGGCGGCGCTGACAAGGATGTGAAATTTTGGGAGCTCAAGCACAAGAACGCAACAGATGAAAGTGTACATCCTAATTAACTTTGTTGACCGTCACTGGATTGACTTCTATTGTAGGTGCAGAGTGGGGAGTTGCTTACTCTGGTCCATGTACGGACTTTGAAGATGACCGATGATGTTTTATCGGTCAGATATAGTCCTGACGGAAGATTGTTAGCGGTGTCCCTTCTGGATTTTACAGTCAAGGTGTTTTATCAAGATACTCTCAAGTTTTTCCTGTCGCTGTACGGTCACAAGGTAAGCGTAAGAGGAGTTAATCACACGTACCTGCTCATCTAATCAATTCAGCTTCCTGTTCTCTCGATGGACATTTCAAATGATTCAAAGCTAATTGTTACATGTTCTGCCGACAAGAACGTGAAGATCTGGGGTCTTGATTTCGGGGACTGCCATAAGTCTATATTTGCTCACGACGACAGCGTCATGCAGGTAGCATTTGAGAAGAATTCCCATTATTTCTGGACTGTTGGCAAAGACAAAATGCTGAAGTATTGGGACGGTGACAAGGTATGCTTTTCTCTCTCCGGTGTCCAGCCCACTGTTCACTCTTGGGCTTCTAATTTTGACTTAGTTTGAGAACATACAAAAGCTTGAAGGGCACCATGGTGAAATATGGGCCCTGGCACTCAGTCATCACGGAAATTTTGTTGTCACGGGCTCCTATGACAAATCTATTCGTGTTTGGGAAAAATTAGACGAACCTGTAAGCACAATCCTGCATTTCAAACGCGTTTTTTTTCAGCTTGAACACGTCATTACAGCTTTTCCTCGAGGAGGAACGTGAAAGAGAGCTGGAAACCCTATATGAGAGCGGAATAGCCGATGCTCTCAACCGTGTCGATACAAAGGGCGAAATGGGCGAAACTACTACAGATATCGAAGTTGCGAATGTGACTCGGCAAACAGCAGAGACTCTGATGGCAGGCGAACGCATAATGGAAGCGCTTGATCTTGCGGATGGAGAACGTATGGCCTTGCAGGAGTACGAAGAATCCATGTCCCGGCTGTCAGAAGATGATCCAATACGACTCCAACCACCTCCCAGGAACCCAGTGCTGGCGGCTTATGATCTAGAGCCGGATGAGTATGTGCTAAGGTTGGTTGAAAAAGTGCCAAATGCCGCCTTACAAGACGCATTGCTCGTGCTTCCGTTCGGGAAAGTGGTATCTTTGATGAATTACCTGAACCAATGGGCACAGAAGGTAACGACAATGTATCATAGCACTACCAACGCTCATTTCTAAATTTCAGGAGCTGAATATACCCCTTGTATCACATGTAATATTCTTTCTGCTCAAAACCCATCATCACCAGATTGTTACCAACCGCACCATGAGAACCGCCCTCATTCCTCTCCGAAAACACCTACGTCTTGCTCTGCATAGTCAGAAAGATATGATAGGTTATAATCTAGCTGCTTTACAGTATCTTCGTCGGCACAATGACTCTGATCGAACAACCGAATTCTTGGAAGAGACTTTCGACGAAGAGATGGTACGCTTAAAGATAGCGGAAGGCAAGAAAAGGAAGCGGGTAAATGTGAATGCTTAGAATCGTCATAAACTGTAGGCTTTAAAATTACATAGTTGTCGTATGGATATAGGTTCAAGTGTGTGCGTCTAAACATACATAATGACGTGGATGATTATCTAGGAGTGTATGCGAGTGCATTGCCTATAAAACAGAGTTCTCTAATGTTTTCCCTTGTGCCCTTTCACCTGAGGCCCCCAAAGGTCATCAGACCTAACGTGAAGTCAGGGCACGTATTCAAAAAATTGTGAACCCAACTTACCATTGCTTTGGTTCTGTTGCTTGTCGAAAATTAACGGTGAGGATCCCCTCGTCTAAATCCGCAAGCCGTTCGAATGGACCTTTTGTCAAGTCGATGTGATGCGATCCCGGCGTGCATCCCGCGCAAGTGTCGACAACGCGGACATAAACGCACTTTAACGCCTTATTGCATACTAAACCGACCGTGTGAGGTTGTAGAATAGACAACTATCAAAGGAATAATATTACGCTCGATAAAATCGTAGCATCCAGGTCCCTCCCAGCCAATCAGAGTAACAGCACAAACAAAAGATTGGTCCTGTAATGGTGGAATTTTGAGATGACGCAATATTGGTAGCAGCCGATAAGACACACCGTTGGTGTCCAATCTCCGTTTTTCCAACAACTAGGATTTTCAAGGTCGTGACCCGTGTACCTAGACGAATAAGAGGACATCAGGGGACAAACAACATGACACCAAACATGGCACCAATATACCAGGTAATCGTAACTTCTAGACTTTTGCCTATAGCCTTCATACCTTCAGTAATGATTTTGAGGGGTTTCATGAAGTCGGATAAGGCGTGTTTGACATTCTTCCCGTTTGTTATTTGGGCTGGGGAGGAACTCGGCGTATTGATGGCGTCAGACCGAGGGTTGCGAGAAGATTTGTAAAGAGAGTTTGTAGCATTTATGCTCCTCCAGCCGTCCCGCGGATCGAAAACATAATTTTCTCCTAGAGAGTGTGCTTTGGAGTATCTGCTTTGAGAAACGGCGCGTACAACAGAACTTGCGGCTGCAATGTAGACAGAAAAAGAAGCAAGAAAGAAAACGCCCAAGAGAATAGAAGAAATCCTGTATCTTCGAATCATTTCTAAATGATATGGGTAGAATTTGGGTGTAGTGGACGTGAATTCTGGATCGATGGCTACTTACCAGTGAATGTTTAAAACTCAGTGAATTTGAAGAAAACAAATGTCACAATGTCACATTCACGCGTGTTGTGACCGTGACTCTCCTCCAAAATCGTCCTAGATGACAAGTTAACGTTTGAACTACCATTCGAGGGCAACTATCGATGTGATAGCCGTTATCCAATATCGAAACATGGACCTCCATAGTAGATCTTCTCGTCCAAGAAATGGAGCGCAGTATAAACTTGAATACATCCGAAACCGCCCGGCAATATGGTTACGATTCTGGTTTGAAAATGGCACGCCAGGGATCAAAAACTTGGTCCCCGCAATGTGTGTAATTTTTCGGAAGGGCCTATCGCTTTGAGCTATTCATGCAAAGGGCATACCTAGGACACGACCAGAGCTTCGTTTGCTACAATTTATAAACCTCAGCTAGATCCGAACTGATTTGAGTTCCATAAGTACTTACAAATTGAAGTAACTTCTCAAGCTGAGCTTGAAACCGCTAACTTAGAAAACACTCGCCGACTCGGAACTTAAATCTACCTTGAACTTGAAGAGTGCCATTCCTCACGGTCATTCTTTCACTCAAGAACTATGACTCAGAAAGGCAGGAAACTGAACGGTACCGATCTCATACATAGCGATGGCTCGAGCGTCGCCACTAGCGGTGCAGAGGTCGCCCCTTCTATATCCGTGACTACAAGTACGTAAGAAACGCTATCGTCAGATATGATCATGATCGCATTGGATTTTATCAGCATTTCGAGCTGCAAACCCCGGTAAAGATTTAAGCCCAGCGTCTGAGATTGACCTTCGAAATCCCTCTCGGCATATCTACTCTCGATACACACAGCAAGTGAGCACACGGGTAGAACATATCCTTAGCCGAATCAATGTAGGTCATTCGTTGTGTTTTAAATGTGGCTCATGGCATTCATCATCTTGTCGGAAAGGATGGATATGCCCTGACTTACTCATCTGGTCTTTCTGCCTCATATGCGGTCAGTTGTATCGTCTGTCATAGAGTTGGAACTCACATCGCTTTTCACCGACAGGCACTAGTGTATCTTCAACCGAAACGAGTTGCGATTACTGGCGGGTACCACGGCTGTCATGCCACTATAGCCGTATACAAAAAGACTAAAGGCATCGATATGGAAGTCATAGACTTGGATGACGAATACCGTCCTGGAGATGTATGTTGGCTGGAAACACCTGTGAATCCGACGGGAGAATCTAGGTGAGAATCCAACTTTGAACATTGATATGTGCTTGAAGTATAAGTAGGGATATCCAGTACTATGCTGAAAAGGTGAGAATTAATCTGCTAGATACATATGTCCAAGATGGCACGCGGAGTATATCAAATAGATACATAAAGTTGGCGGGAAATTACTCGTAGACTCCACGTTTGGCCCTCCACCCTTACAATATCCTTTCAAGTTTGGCGCTGACTGGTAGGAAGGCACGAAAACTAAGTGACATGTATACTCACTATGTTGTTCAGTGTATTGCATTCAGGTGGGGCTTCTTAATACTGGATGATAGAGGTAAGCCTGACCACACCTAGGGACGAAGTACTTCGGCGGCCATTCCGATCTCCTTTGTGGAGTGCTGGTAACGAAGACCCGTGAAGAATGGGACACCGTTTGTCTTCTCTGCTATCTTTAGGTTCCATCGTTTAACTTTTCCCATATAGCTACATCACGAACGGACATTCTTAGGAAGTATGATGGGCTCTTTAGAAGCATGGTTATTGTTACGCTCCCTTCGTACTCTTCATCTCCGCGTACCACGCCAGTCTGCTACCGCCACCACACTCGCTCTATGGCTTAATTCCATTGCCTCTACTCCCGTTGGTAAATCATACGATGGCGTCCCTGGGGGTGTCTTGAGCAAAGTTTGGCATTCATCGCTACAGGTCGAGGACTCTAGGGGATTTGAGCCAAGTAAACAGATGGAAGGAGGCTGGAATGCCACCTTTGCAATCCTTGTAAGTTTGCCCATATTGAAAATCTGTGATCATGACAAAGCGTTGTAAATCAGCTCGCCAGACCAGAGTATGCAGTACATTTTCCCTATCTCTTGAAGTTCTTTGTTGTGAGTTGTGCTTGGCTCAAAAAATTAGCTCAACTTACGGTTTCAATAGCCTGCTACTAGCCTTGGCGGCGTCGAGTCACTCGTGGAGCACCGTCTGCAGTCTGATCCAAGTTCCGACCCATGCCTGATCAGATTAAGCATAGGCGTCGAAGAAGTCGATGTAAGCTGGCGCGTCCCGATCGAATCTATCACTCTAATGTATCTTTCATCAGGATCTGAGGGATGACTTACGTCAAGCTCTGCAGAATATAGTCAAAGTGAGTGTACTTTCACTGGTTGAACATTCAAAGAACCATCCGTTTTGAGCACACTGGGCAGGTTAAATCTAAATTGTAGTATTTTGTGTCTAAGCAGGGGATATATCAAAGGAATTCTGGTAAAAGTTACGTCTTGTATAAGGACACTCAACGAATTTATGTTCTGGTGTATATGTACGGCGGATGTAAAATGCAAAATGCAACAAGGTCGCGGAGCTTGAACTTGGCTACTTCGATTCTGAGTGTCTTTGGGACTCGTCCAACAAACGTTCTGCTTTACAGACAACAACAATGGTGCCATTGAAGCGTCTATATCTTCGAAGTATGTTGTTCATCTCTTTTATGTCTGCATCTTATTGACCCTCAGGCTAATTCTGCAGATCTTCCCAACAATATTAGCGAGGACGCACTTCTGAAGGTATACATCGGCTCTCTACATCGAATGTGTGTTGTACCAGTGTTCACAGCTCGTATCAGTACTTGTCTAGCTATGGAAAAATTGAGGAGGTGAAAATTGTGCATGGTATGAATGCGACGCGTTTATCCTTGAAGTTGTTGATCTTTAGCCAATAACCCTCCTGCTCGGAAAGATTATGCATTTGTACAATTTGACTCAGAAAAGGCACGTCGTAAACTTTACGCAGCTTGTCAGCTGTATCCTAGACATGTATTTTCAGGATGCCCGGGACGTACTAGAAACTTTTCAACGTCAGCCATTTCTAGGCAGAAGTGGGTCGTCGACTGGGATATGTAAATCACTTCGTCCCCGTCAACTGACTGTTTGGAAAGATATTGTTGTAGAATTTGCCCGTCCGTTGCGCAAGGATATGCCGTCGAGTGCGACTAGCGTTACTACTGATTCACATTCAAGAATATGTCCAAGGTCTGTCTTTCGATTTTACTTTCGTCAATGCATACCATGGATCTATCATCTACTCAATCTTGTTTTTGAGAAGGCAGGCGCCTGCTCATGTCCAGTCTCGATACCCCGTTGTTGTTACAAATATACCAAGAAATATTCGCTGGCAGGTTAGGCACTTGTATGCACATCATAGACGGTGTGACACACATATTTGCATTTAGGAATTGAAAGATTTTGGAAGAACATTCGGAGGACTGGTTGCTTATTGCGATCTTGACAGGAAAAAGCGTGGACGAGGGTGAGCAGCCCGGACGATGCCATAAATCTATGTGCTCATTTTCAATCATTACAGCTTCATAGAGTATTTTTCAAATGAAGATGCCGAGCGAGCAGTTCAAAAGCTCAATGGGAGGTGCCTTGGTGGAAAGCAGGTGACGGTCACTGGAATCAAAGTTGTAAAGCTGATCTACTGGGATCGCTTAGCACTGCCATTTAACTTAGACATTTCACAGATCTATCAACGCTCGCGTTCGCGCTCTTGCTCACCGATTCGAGGTCAACGCAACTCTCGTCAGCGATCATCCAGTGGGAACACTGCTTCCACCCCTTCGGCTTCAGATGTTTTCTATTCAGATGCTACCACACGCCGCCGCCGAGATTCCCCTCCACCTTGCTATGCTTATCGCCATACTCCTGCTCCGTATTATCCTACACATCACTCTCCTTCTCATTATCATTCCCCTGTGCCGGTGGTGCCCATTGAACAGGAAACAAGTTCGCTTGGGCAGTATAATCCATCGACCTCACGCTATATAGCACCCTATGGCGAGGAGCGGTATGGGTACACCGACATTAACAATAAGCTGGGGAGCGTAGAAAATTGGAAGTACGGGTCCTACAATTATGGGCATGACGCAGACTATTACACCGCTCGCCGCTTCTGGGAGGAACGTACGGAACGCCAAGAATTCGATCCTCTTCGACACTATCAATATTGAGCTTATATATGAAACATTGCCGTATGTTATTTCTCTTTATCATGATCTACGCCGCTGACCAGTCTTGATCAGATCACCCGCGTTGTCGAATATCCTGACCATTCTTTTCGCATCCTCACCTGGTTAATCTGTCTTCCTTGTCGTCCTATTCACTTGGCTATGCCATAGTTTTCACAGCATCGCATTCATTCCAGTAGAATCATGGTGTCATCACCATCCAGTTTACATTGCTCAAATTGTACCGACCCCCGGCACGGACTTGTTGTAAATCATGCAGTTTAGTTAGATCTCTAAGTATAAACATCATCCAATCACCATGTATTACTTGCGTTTACCCCAATAGAAATCCAGGAAGCTCGCTTTATCTTCCCAGCCCATTCCGGTTCTCTTCATTTTTCCGATTTGAGAAATCAGGGCTGCGCATGCTTCCGCAAGCTGGTCTTCACCGCTGGACTCTGTAAGGACCTCGCTAGTAAGGAACAGTTGGCTACTAGGAGAATCTGAAGGCGCAAGCAAGCGGATGGACATTGTCGGGACAGAGATGGATGTAGCAAGCGTAGATAAATGAGCGATAGGATTGAACGAGGTCGATGGGATAGATCGTGTCAAAGTAGGAGCAAGGACGGTTGGTGGGTCATACCTGTTACAAGGAGTAGAATTAAACAGCTAGAGTAGCCTGTAGCATGACGCGCATAGAGCTACGTACCGCACACACATCACACAGACCTGATATTTTTTGACAGGTACTTTTTCACCGAAAACATCCGCAAAACGGAGTAATCCCCTGCCGTTACTAGTTGTACATTCAGGAAATACAACAACGGGTCTATCGGCGCGTTTTCTGATGTCTTCTAGAGCTCGCACAGACGAGTCATTTGCTGATATTCCAAATGGGGGTACCTGGCCCGTGGAGCGAATCATGAAGAGAAGAGAAACTTCGCGATATCCAAGAATGCGGATTCGTGCATTTGCAATCCTGCGTGGTGATTGAATATTCGCTGATCCAGTACCTGTGCGCCTACCAGGTGTGTTGGTGATGGGGGTAGAAGTTTGCAGCGTGACGGATGCGGCAGGAAGAGTTTCGGGGATGGGAAGCACAAAAATTGGGTTAAAGCTAGATATTTCCTTTAATGCTGTCAAATAGCCAACACCGAGGGAACGTACCGAAATGCAAGCCACAGTACTTCTATCCACGAAACCCAGTTGGATACAATAATATCTCCAGCTTGTGGACTCCATGGGATAGTATGCTGATGATTTCTCCTAGGAACGCAAAGTGAATCTATAGATGAAGGTGTAAACGATGAGTAAGAAGCGCACCCTTTCTTCCTTGTAACTTGTTCTACTGATATCCAGAAAAACCCTAAGAGCAGTAATACAATGCGAGTAATGATAGATGTAAAGAGATACGAGATGACGCGACGTAAAGGTGGGACTGGTACCTGCTGAAGTGAGTAAACCAGAAGAATGGGAGCGGCAGAGGACTAAGTTACGAAGATAATGCATATTCCTTGAACAATTGCAACATATACAGTTAAAAGCACAAGAACCAGGGCCGTTCGAAGAGCACCGAAGATGAAGCTCAATGGCAGAGTTACTTTATACAGAAGATCGGAACCGACTTCAGGTGGCACTGGGGTAAGAAAGGGCTGCAGGACATGAGGTAAGCGTGGTATACGAGAGAGGAGCTCTTTACTTGGATGCCAGTTCCTGGATCCTAATTGACAAAATGTTCATGGGCAATGAGGAGAACAAGCTGAAGTACTCAACTCGATACGCGCTAAACTTTTCCATGAGGTCTGATAGTATCGAACGCCTCAGGCACGTGATTCGTTACTGTAAGTAGCATTGAACCGGTTATAGTTATAGTTACCGACTTAAGGCTGGCACCATGACTGTCACCGTCAGGTCTACCTCGATAATCAAGCACTATGCAACCGCCGTCTTTCGTAAATATCAGACTCTCCATACATTTGGCAAGGTACACTCTCTTGCCTCTCCAGAGTCGGTTCAATTTCATCGAGCAACCACCTAGATGTTCATCTGGCTCCTTATTCTATTCTACATATCTATAGGTTTGTCGTCATCTCATTTCTTCAATGCTTGCTCGAATGTCATCCAAGGCATTTTTTTTGTCATTTTAACACCAAGTCGCATTGCCCAGTATCTCTACGACCACGCGCGAATGTTGGCAGGAACCCGCTATGGATGGTTCGCACTTATTGCCACAATAGGTGGAATATTGTTCTCAAACTTTACTACCCTATATCTAATACAGTAACCTCCTAGTGATGATATCATTTCCTCCTCTCATCGGTCATACAACTCTTGTCACCCTGTGCGGTTTTGCATATGGAATGAAGGGTTTCTACATCGCTGCCGTTGGCTCAGTATTAGGATCTGCGCTAGCATTTGTCATCTTGCGTTTTCTTTTCAGCAACCGCCTTCGCCAGTGGTCCACACATAATGACAAATGGCAGGCCTTGGAAGGAGTCGTAGTAAGTATAACTCAGCTCTAACAGCAGTAATTTACCAGATTTTTGCTCTTGTGTCCAGAGGGCCAAAGGGTTACCCCTCATTATCTTAATTCGTATATCGCCTCTTCCACCATGGGTTTACTCAAATTCGTTGTTCGCGGTTAGTACCTTATTACCTCGAGCCCCATCGTTCAATTAACCAAATCACCGACAGTCCATCCAGGCTGTATCCTTGTGGCAATTCGTGACCGCCACCTGCTTTGTTTTTCCAAAGCTTCTTCTCCATACCTTCATAGGCTCAAAGATTGCGGCTCTCTCTGACGGCGATCAGCGTAGCCACATGGATACTCGTAAGTTCTTAGATTTTACCTATTGTGCTACGGCCGACTGTGAATCTCAGAAACGAAGATTATAAATGGTTGTCTTGTTGCTGGCGGATTGATTATCGCAGTTTTTGCTAGCTGGTCAGTCTCCACAACGGAGAGTCCAAGTTGCACGTCGATACTAACTGGTGTTACTAGGCTGGTGTATACATTAGTTCAAGGGCATATCCGACAGTTAAAGGGAATCCCTCCTCAAATAGACGAGCTAGCTGCAGAAGCTATCGAAGAGTATGGCGAGGACAACGGCGAAGAAGAACCGCTGTTACGGTCAACAACATTGAACACCACAGACCATGTATAGATTAGGATACACTCGTATATATGATTGATTGCGCTGCTAATAGTAATGTAGGAAAAGTAGACTCAAGCTTGCTCCAACGAGAAATATGAGAATAAACAGTCGGCCGTCCTTTGCCCGCCTCTTCGCTTCTCTAAGCTGAACGTTTCCTTTCTCCACAGTAGCGGTCGTGGCAATCGCATCTTCATATAGCTGGTCTGTCAGCTCCGTCTGCTTCGTCAGATGCGTCACCAATTCCATCTGTAAAGTGCTGATATCCATCAACCGTGACTCCGCTTGTTGGACTGACTCCAGTGTATCCTGAACTGTCCGCAGGATGTTAGCATTTTCCGTCTCAAATTGAAGGATTTGAGACGCAGAGAGCTCCATTTCTTCATCCTCATCATCTGATGAAGACGGAACGTCAATCGGATGGGCTCGGCGGATGTCATCCGAAGCAGAGGCTCCAATTGTGGCCGCAATAAGACTTGATGACGCTTCTCCTAACCAGCTTCCGCCCTGTGGATTAGGAACAGATGGCGGTTGCTTAGAGCCCATAGTAAGCGCCTCTTTAGTGGCGTTAGAGCCTAGTGTTCGTGTTCTCTCTAACTGTCGCTTGACGCGCTCCTCCTGCATCTCCTTCTGTATTTGACTTGCTTCCGCTAAGCGCCTTCCGAGATACCAGGTAATGCTGGAATGGTGGGCTGCCAAAAAGTCTGAGGATACTGTTGACACATCTTGCCTAAGTCTAGCCGGTAGTAAACGGGTAAGAGGATTGGTTTTGCTGGCGACAATGTCTGCACGCCCTAAGAACCAGGCATGTCAGGTGCTGGTTAGCAAACTCAAGTAGCTAGGAGGAGTGCACACGCTTTTCAAGAGCTTCCATTTCTTTCACTCTGTCGGAACATCGAGTTAAGATGACGCGTGCTTGTAGATCAATCTGATCTCTTTCTTGGTTCGTCAGGTATCGGATTCCTGCCCATGCCGGGTCTGTATTGCTGAAATCCAAATTCCTCGGTGTCTGGCGAGTCATTGGTGTAGTCCGAGAGTCTACATTCAAATAAGGCTTGCGTATGTTTGCAAGCATCCTTGTCAATGTGTTTATGTGATTCAACTATCCAGATGGCCTTTGAGGGCCATGTTAGAGAGATTCTATGGAAACTCACAATGACATAGGCTTCAGATAGATATTCTTTCCCAAAGTGACCTTGACCAGCAAGTACAGCATCATTTTGGTTAACTCGGGCAGGTTTCCGGCGTTTTGCATCAGGTATTCCAAGTTTCTTCTCCTGGATGAAATCACGAAAGTCGGCGGTGCGGTCACTTGAAGGCATCTAGGCTGGAACGTGGTAAACAAGTGCAGGAGACGCGTCAATAATACTTATTTTATCAAGGTTGGAGGCTATAATTAAATAAATAAGGCTTACCCTAAAGTGTCACACACGTGTCTATAAATGACTTTTCATAACCTTCCTTGATCAACACCACTGCATCGACTTTTGATACGCTATAGCCTAAGAAACTATCGGCTACAGGTTGAAGAAAACGTGGTAGAACAAGTAAAGCTTCCTCGTTTGAGGTAGATAGTGTCCTTCCTCACCACTATCTGCCATAGTCTGTGATGCACAACCATGTAGCTACCTCTTGATGCCAACCATGGCGCCATTGCAATTAGCTACATATAGGTACAACGATGTGTAATACGTATGCTGTACATACATTTACAAAAACTGGAACTCTACAGGGATGTTGAAAGTCTATATGCATTGTCCTCGTGCATGCCTATCATTCAGTGCATGCGTTTAAAGAATAAGCCTTCCGCGCGGTTGCCTGCTACGTAATTGCAGACGTTTCCGGTATCGTTCATTGTGGCAGCAACCAAAGCTCCCTGCCAAACTTTTAGAACAAGTGATATGAGATGATAGGCGAAACTTACGACAGTAGTCGCTTGTTCCCATGATTATTCGACAGATTGCCATTTCCGCCAAGTCAAAAATATCTTGTTCCTTAACAAAGGAACAATTAATGACAGTCAAACTAGTGATGGGGGTCGTAAAATCCGTTGAGTTCTGACTAGAGTTATTGACGTGGAGGCGACTTTTTACCAATTCGGTCAGTGCGCGCCCAGTGACTTGCCCACACCAGCGAAGATCGAGTCGCTCAAGTAAAGGACATGATCCTCCTCGTCTATCAAGAGTTTTTATAACGGAGTCAGAGATTTGACTGTCATGTAGCCGCAATTCTTTTAGGTATGGCAACGCTGCAAAACATGAAGCGAAATCCTCCAACGAAAAATCTATATCGAATAGTTCAAATAGTTCTAGTGGTGGTGATGCTTTGCGGATGAGTTGAAGGACATGCGAGCCGACCAACTCATCTGGGTAACTGAGCGGGTCGAGAGAAGAATGAAGACGAAGACGAACTAGAGATGGGGTCATAAGATGCGGCAATACACCGAACATTTCCGAAGAATCAATCAGCACCAATGTTCGTAACTTGGGCAAGCTGACAACGTGAGACTGGTCAAGTGCGGAAACAAACTCGCGTGATTGGCCGCGCACAAGTGACACCGTCAGACTCTCGAGGAGAGGAAGCCCTTCTAGCAGCTGCAAAAGCTTGGTGATCGAGGACTGTGCATTTGTGAGATAACATGGCAAAGTCAGGGAAAGATCCGTGATTGAAGAAGGGATGGTGCCTTGCGATGGAAGGATGTTGCGCATAATCCGTAAAGATTGCAGTCGAGGTGCATCATGAAATGAATTCACCAGCCCGACCAGGTCATGGCGCCCAACGATATCTCCGTTTAGCTCGTCGTCAAATTCTTGGGTGACCGAGATATTAATGAAACGGAGTTCCGGTACCGGTGCCGTACGAACGTAAAGGGATAAAATATAATTGGAATGCGACAAGAGAGAGGAATTAATGGTCAAGTTTTGCCAATTTGAGCTTTGCTCCAACAGCAATTCCATGACACCCGGAAGTTGCAAAGTATCGTTCTGCACATCAATGGTTATGGAAAGTAAGCTGCCCTGGGCCTGCCTAAGCCAAAAACGCGTGCGTCCGATGGGGTCTTTGGCATCGCAGTTTACGTATACGTGCGACCAGACAGTTGGGACGCTTGCTGCTTTGCGCCACTCTGAACAGACATGCGAAGCAGTCAGAGGAGTGCGAGTCCAGCCATCACGTACACATTCTTCGAAGATGCTTGCAAGGATTTCGGGCGGCATGCGCCGAGCCAAAGTCATCAACCCTTTGTAATGTTTAATTTTCTCCTGATGCTGCGACTTCTTGAACTGGAGTTGACGCACGTTACGCACGAGGCCTTGAATCTCTTCATCAAGAAGTGCCACAGCTTGTTCATGAGCCAACATCTCATTTACGAATCGGAGGTTGGTATCTGCTTCGAATTCTCGAAAAGTCCCTAATGACATCTTGTGGGTGTAGCGGTCGAGGATTGCTGATGTCTTGCATGAAAAAGGCGCTGTGGGCCCAGCGCTCAGCAGTGAGCTCCGTGGACAAAACTTGAACTGATCCCAAGAGCTGACTCGGAATTGCAATATACCCAGCTATAGACACAAGATAAACAAAGACAAATCCGATCGCCTTGTTTGCTACTATTGTGCAGCGACTTCCCTGGAACTTCCAAGTCCAACAAGTTGAAGTTTAAACCACCCACTGGCACCTCTCCCAGTTATTGCAAACAAGGTATTTTCTTCTTTTTTTTTGTCATGCCTGGCCAGCGATGATTCAGAGTGGAATCTTCATCGACCCGATCTCAGAAAGCTGTTCTGGGTCTATATGTAGACTCGAAATGTTCTAGATACTTCTGAGGCCTCCAAGTTTCTATTTTTTATCTGCTGTTGTCTTCGGCTGATGTTTCTCAGGCAAGCTCTTTTACTGAATGGATCCCCGACGGGCCCGTGACCCTCGCCTTGCGCGTGCTGATCCTCGCCTTCAGCGCGTCCAGTCCGGATCGCCTGTATCGACTCCCCCACCTTTATACAATTCTACCCAGGCTACAGAACAATGGACGGAGAATGGAACAGATATATCCGCTGCTCAACAATCAACACAACCTCCTGAATTTCAAAACGACCAGCAAAGCACACCCTTTCAACCTGGATACAAGCCGCGTCCACTGTTTTGTGTAGTTTGTGCAAGCAATCAGGTGAGCTATTTCTAACGATGTACCTCGTGAGGTCGGTCTTATCTCTGTAGAACCGGTCCATGGAAGGACACCATGTGCTGTCGTGAGTCAGCTTCACATCTGCCCACAAGAACTGCAGAGAAACCCCCCTAAAGTAAAGCAGGGTATCGAGTTATTTCGTCGGGAACAGGGTCTGCGGTTCGCCTCCCGGGACCTTCGATCAATGAACCGAATATCTACCAGTTTGGTACCCCCTATAACGCGATTTATGAAGAACTCAGCTCCAAAGATCCACGTCTGTGCGTTCTGCCGCCGCCTCGTCCTGTATAAAATCTCAGCGAGGGAACGTCAGGTATTCTGCAAATGGTCTTCTGAAAATGCTCGACCGAAATAGGCGTATCAAACTTGCGCCGGAGCGTTGGCAGGATAGCAAGACCGTAGCGGATATCGTTATTACTTGTGAAGAACGCTGTTTTGATGCGGTGTGCGATGGTGCGTAATTTGACGTTAATGTCTGCAATTAATTAGATTACCTTGACAGATTTGTTATCCCGAGGTGGTGATTTCAATAGACCTGTGCATGTCATAAACCTAGAGATCAAGGATAACCACGAGGAGGCGCTGATAGCGGGCAAAGCTATGCTTGATCTAGCAGCCTCGGTAAGTTGCTGACCCTGCCTGGTGGTCCACGTATTGACCAAGCCTTAATTAGATCGAAGCCGCAGACGATATTGATGAAAGCATGGATCAGATACTTGAGGTTCAGCAAGAAAAACACCCACATAGTATTCTGCATGCGGTGGCATTCTACTAGGATTTGGTCACAGTGTTTCCATGGAGTCGCCACATTTTGATCGATGATCGAATCCCTTCCGTCATCGAATTTTGTCTTCAGAGGACGAAATTGCGTAATGTAAACGCAAGTTGCAGCCGTGAGAATTGAAGACGCGATCTTCTTGTGTCAGATATAAGCTAGACTTGTCAAATCTTATCTCTTACAATAACCCATTATCATATCCATGTCTTTGCGACTAGGAAGCATCGCTCCAGATTTTGAGGCTGAGACCACCGTGGGGCCTATAAAATTTCATGAATGGATCGGTGACTCCTGGGTATGTCTCCATTGCATGAATTGTCGTTTAAAGTCATGCATTCATCTGTGATGGTGATAACGCAGGCCGTTTTGTTTTCTCACCCTGGTGATTTTACCCCTGTCTGCACTACCGAGCTTGGAGAAGTTGCTAGGCGAGCTCCTGACTTCGCCAAACGCAACGTGAAGGTTATCGGAATATCTGCCAACAACCTCAAAGATCACCACGGTTGGGTCCAAGACATCAACGAATATGGTTCCAAGGTTGCACCGACTGACGTTCAGTTTCCTATTGTAAGTGATCGCCTTCACCCACAAGTAGACACAATGTGGAATAATTTGTTTTTTAAGATTGCCGACGAAGATAGGAGGATCTCCACGCTGTATGACATGTTAGATGCCCAGGACGCTACCAATCGTGATGCAAAAGGGCTCCCTTTCACTGTGAGCTTCTTTAATCACCGAGCACGCTGATCCGATACTTAGTAATTTCCAGATCCGTACCGTGTTTGTTATAGACCCAAAGAAAGTAATCCGCCTGACAATCGCTTACCCTGCCTCTACCGGTCGAAACTTCGACGAGATCATTCGGTATGTGTAAATTCCATGGAAATAAACTAGAGTGCTGATGATGTGATAGGGTCATCGATTGTGAGGTCATCGCCTTCATTAAGAAGCAAATAACTGACTTTCATTACACCAGCTCTTCAGCTTGGTGACAAGCATCGCGTTACTACGCCAGTAAACTGGAAGAAAGGAGAGGACGTGATAGTGCATCCTCTGGTCACAAATGAGGAAGCCAAAACTCTTTTCCCTGACCACACAGTGCACAAGGTAAGATCCAGAAAACAGCGCCTCCTGGTGGCGTTCTGATGTTTTGTCTTCACAGCCTTACCTGAGGACTACGCCCCTCAAGGTAGACGAGGCGAAATAGCATCGTGTTACTCTGTATTAATCAACTATTTGTATTGTATGTATTATCGCGAACGACGCTTTTTGAAATGTAAATAAACACAAATAAGAACGCGCGTCGATTACGATGTCTCTTTCATCTTAATGCTCACATCTCGCCGCAAGCTGCATATTCGTAACCGAGCTCAAGGCAGACGGCTCATTCTAACGGCTCATTCTATTTCTTTCTACTATTTCGTCTAAGTGATGGCAAACGCAGACGGCGGTGCTTACAGGCGCGTCTCTCATCTCCGGCACCTTCCATTATCTGACATAGAATACAGCTATTCTCTTACAGTCTTCTCCCCAAGTGGGAAACTAGTCCAGATCGAGCATGCATTGGCAGCAGTATCTCAGGGGACCACAAGTCTCGGGATTAAAGGTATCTCTAATCTTTGGTTCTTCTGACATACCTGTTACAGTCTCCACAGCGTCCAATGGAATCGTTATTGCCACTGAGAAGAAGTCGCCCTCCATATTGATTGATGACTCCATGCTCGATAAAGTGGCAGTTGTATGTCCAAACATCGGAATCGTTTACTCGGGAATGGGCCCAGACTTTAGAGTCCTGATAGCCAAAGCCCGGAAGAGCGCACAAGCCTACTGGAAAATCTATGGCGAGTATCCACCGACGCGTGTTCTGACCCAAGAAATTGCTACGGTGATGCAGCAGGCAACACAATCTGGGTATGATTTTCCTCGTAGTCATCAGACTTCATTCATTTGGAGAGTCTAGAGGTGTCCGACCCTATGGAGTGTCATTACTTGTCGCAGGGTGGGACATCAACCGTGGGCCAACCTTATACCAGGTGGATCCGTCAGGGTCCTTTTGGGCGTGGAAAGCGAGTGCTATCGGGAAGAATATGGTCAATGCGAAAACCTTTTTAGAAAAACGGTGTGTTTACTGACCTCGATAATTCTGCATGACTAATCATCGCGTTAACTTCCCGGAAAGTTATAATGATGATATCAGCTTAGAGGACGCCATCCACACTGCTCTTTTGACGCTCAAGGAGGGATTCGAGGGTCAGATGACCGAAAAGACGATCGAGATCGGCGTCATCACTGTTCCGAGCTTGACAGAATTGGAGGAGGGCAAAGTAGGAGGAGAGACGGGTCGGCCAAAACCAACGTTCAGGAAGCTGACGGAGGAAGAAGTCCGAGATTATCTGGCTCTGTAGCAAGAAGCCCATTAGTTTATAATGTTGTACGTTAATTTTTTTCTTGTAGAACGATTGATTCACAAAGGTACACGCATCCGAATCACGGCTGCGCCTGAGGGGGGAGGCTCTCTCGTCATATGGTTTAAACTTTTTAATCTGCATCGTGCACACCACACCCTACCACACCGCTCCCCGCAGGCGTGTCAGATGGCCTCGCTTCAACATCCGCATCACGTTGATTCGAATGTGGTAACGTAAACTCCTTTCTGTAGCGAGTCAAGGCCTTAATTGACCATGTGGGTCGGCTTATCGCCATACCTTTTCGAGGTAGCCAGGGTCACTTCTTTCTAGTTCTCAGGCTAGTCGGAGACACGTCACTGGCAGTTAATTTTCAATTTTCATTCAATGATCGTCACGCCTCCGACCAGCTTGATATCATTCAAAACGTATGATAGAGTGAATCTCCAGGAGGTATCGGTCACTCCACACCACAAGGCAGAAGAAACATCGGTCAGCTGCACATTATGTAGCTATGTTTATCGCGTCTAGGTCTAGGTTGTCGATATACCGGAGCAAAAAATGGTCCGTTTTCTTCTGGTTTCAGTACTTCGAGCACAGTCGATATTCAAACGCCATGCGGAGAGCACGGCATGACCCTTTTTTACCAATGGAATCGGAGACGCCATAATTTATCCTGAAATATTCTCTTGCCTCAGTTTCGCCTCACCTTTGTATTGCACCCAACGCATGTCGGACCTCGATTTCTATTGTCACGCGAGTTCGCTAATTTTCATTCTTTTCATTCTTTGAGCATTGTTTTCTTTCAACAGCCTGCGGAGGTTTGCCCCATGTGCCTCCTCTATAAAACTCCAAACGTTGTCATGACCCCAAAGGACCTCAGCACCTCCAAGTATTTCCATGACAAGCCAGGAATCGCAACGCGAACCATCGCCTACCACACCTACCAGACAGTCAAGAAGAACACCCATGGCGTGTCTTCGGTGCCGTAATCGAAAAGTCAAAGTGAGGAAATACTTCTACATCGTGTGGTTAACATTTTCAAATGCTTCCTGCTTGACAAGTGTGAACCACTTGCGCATATTCCAGAACGCACATGTCAAAAATGCCTCGGCGGGGGACACGAATGCGTGTACCTCTCTGTTGATGCAGAGCACCGGATGTCATATCCGCTGGAACATAAGTATGCTGAAGACGATGCAGGTGGGCCGCCCCTGAGTCCGAGAAGCGCGATCCAGCCGCCTGTTGGTAATGTGGCGAGCTCTTCGGCCATACC
Organism: Tricholoma sp. MG99; assembly: GCA_003521275.1. NCBI lineage: Eukaryota > Fungi > Basidiomycota > Agaricomycetes > Agaricales > Tricholomataceae > Tricholoma > Tricholoma sp. MG99. The sequence goes on along the minus strand of QOVE01005845.1, from coordinate 14,104 downwards.
TCCAAGCGTTTTCACTGGCAATAACACCTGGACGCATGAAAATGTGTCACACATCCCTCCCGCCACTACCGTATACAGAACACCCTCACCTACATACCATTACTCACATCATACAAATCGCGGCCTGGATGGAATAGCGCTCACCTCTGCTCGTGATGGAGGGATGTGGTCCTTTCAGTCGCAGGGTCAGCCCTCGTACCCGTCTCGTGACACTGCCACACTTGCATTTGGGTATGGCCACGGTGCTGCGTCCATGTACGATGTAAACCAAACAATGCACGCTGGGGTTGGGCGCGTATTCTTTTCACTGCCTTCTTCTCAGCGACACTGATAATCGGCTTCTCCAGAGCGAGAAACGCCAGCTTTCTGAGCGAGTATACCAGCGATGGAAACGATTACAGTCTGGCTAACGGCGGGGGATGGTACGGCCCAGACGATACTTGAGGCGTTCAGACTTGTACATATGACATAACAGGTTCGTTGATTCCAGAGTTCTGCTTGCTACCGTACTATGTTGTTTTTACTCTATTTGAGTATTTCATATGTTTAAATGCGGTCTTTAATTCATTCGACGTCTCCGAGTAAACACATGAATGCGTGCCCCAAGTGGTGCCGCCACAATTTTCTGATCACGCTGCGGAACTGGGAAATAGTTTGTTGAACCTATGCTCTCTTGTGAACCGACGTAGTGAAAAACGCGTCTCTTTTGTTTGCTTTGGCAGTTCCCTCGAACCTGACATTACGTTAGAAATTTAGGCGACATGAATTGAAGTTTTGATCATGATCAAAGTTAACTTGTTGATACAATTTAGGACACATGATGAACACACGTTTCCTGTGACGCAATAGTACAAGGTAAAAAACCGCGATACTCCATCTTTAGTACAAGCAAATAAGGGTCTGTGACAAGACCAGGACCTTACAACGGCCACTCGAGTTTTTCGCCGAAATTCCAATGGACAGCTTTGACAGAAATATATTCTTCCAGCGCGTTGCTTCCTAATTCACGGCCTATACAGATGCAATGCATCAAGATCAAATTAGAATTATCAGGACTGGGGCGTTAGAGTGGCGTACTGACCTATTCCAGATTGTTTCTTGCCCCCAAATGGAACGTTATTGTTCAACATATTGTACTGATTGACCCATACCTATCATCACGGCCAAATCAGTATCGTGTAGTTAGAGGGTGCACGGGTGTAGCTGGAAAGCGCGCGTAGAATAAGAATGAATGATCTCTTACCGTTCCTGCCTCGAGGGCAGACGAGACCCGCATGCACTGGTTAGCGTCGCCTGAAAAATAGAAAATCAGACACACATCGTATATTACGCGAAACGCGAGTGGAGCGGAAAGAATAACTCACTGGAATGAAGGCCTGCACCTAAACCATATGTAGTATCATTGGCCAAAGCGATTGCTTCAGCTTCAGTCTTGAATTTTCCGACCGCAAGTACCGGTCCGAAGATCTGCAAATACAGCACCCAGATGTCTCAAGCGCCGTGTAATGAAAGGATATATGAAATGCTGACCTCTTCCTTGACCTTTATTTGTGGGGGAAAGCCCAAAAGCGTCAGCAATTAAGACATACGACCGTTTCAAGATCTGTCCTCACTATTTTCATGTCGGATCGGATCTCTGTGAAGACTATACATCGATACGATGAATGTTTGTTGGCTGCGATCAGGGATTACAGGGGCTTACTTGTAGGATCAGCATAGAATCCCTTTCCTGATCTCTTTACCCCTCCAAGGATAGGTTTGGCGCCCTCTTGTTTCCCCGCCTCGATATAACTCCAAACGCGGTCATACTGAGTTTTGGAGACCTGGACGTCATCAGCAAAGTGGTACATGCAGGGGCTGAAGCTGTAACGGTCGTACCAGAGGACCACCGCCAGTCGCTTCGTCAAAGCCATTTCCGATCACCTGTGCCTTGACTTTGGAGACCAACAGATCAACGAATTTATCGTATATGGTATCTTGCACGTATACTCTTGACCCAGCGGTGCAATCTTGTCCGGTATTGTAGCATATTCCAAGAGCAGCCCAATTCGCAGCTGAAACCCGCCAGAATCAGATAGTTCCCGCATGACAGAAATGTATTGAAATTATGTCGGGCAAAAAAACGGAAAACACCACGTTGTGATTATCATTCGAGGCGCCCGGTCGCTGCTAGAGCGGCCCTAGGCTTCTTTGGTTCTCTCCGTCCATATGGATAAAGCTCCTCATGCCCCACGGCGGAGGCGAGTGCTTTGGAGTGGAGGGACCACAGATGGGAATGCCCACTACCTCGCTCCAAATAAAGACCAACATCAGATAGGATGAGAGCCGGAATGTTGGCGTGTCACAAGAGAAGCGCCACGGCGGTTTGCAAGAGGAAGATAACATAAATGCAACTGATGCCAGACAAACAATCCTGACCTTGCTCCAAGTCAGCAGACTCGAACACGAGATGGGGAGACTTTCCCCCCAACTCCAATGAGACCTATAGGATGTGCGTTGGCCGTAATCCGCGAAAACAAAACAAAGAATGCACCGACCTTCTTCAAATTACTCTTGGCAGCAGCTTCCATGATCTTGCGCCCGGTGATTGTAGAGCCCGTGAAAGCGACCTTGTCAACGTCGGGGTGTGCAGCCAAGGCAGCACCTCCGACAGGACCAAGAGAAGGAACGGTGTTAACCACACCAGGAGGAAAACTGTATAGAACTGAGAATACCAAAAAAGATGAGAAAATGTTCTCCTTACCCAGCCTCTTTAATCAACTCGGAGAGTTTCTGATCGTGCATATCTAATGAGACAGATCGAACTTAAATTTTTGTAATGTATACATACGAGAGCGGTGAGGGGACATAATTCAGATGGCTTCATTACAATAGTGCAACCGGCAGCTAAGGCGGGCGAGACCTTCCATGCCCTAGATAGACATCTTCATGACAATGTACTAAAACGATAGAGTTGAGATAACATACCACATCTGAATTGGATAGTTCCATGGGATGCTTAACTACATGTTGGTACACGCACGATTACATAGATTCTGAAACACGTACATCTGTCCGCAGACACCGATAGGATCCTGGCGAGTGAAAGCAAGTTTTGTGTTGTTGTCAACTTCAATAGTCTAAATCGTTGGTATTAGATTATAACACTACAGAAGACTGGCCGCATATGCTCTAGGACGCTATGCCGAAGAAAGGCCTACCTGACCGGTGATCTTGTCAGCCCAGCCAGCGTAATAGCGAAGACACTGAACGCTGTCTCCGATATCGAAGTCCCTTTGATCCATGTTCAATTGGACACGATGGGAAAAAAATTACTATCCGATGATACCTTGCGACCCTGACTGGCTTTCCATTATTGAGCGACTCGAGCTCTCCGAGCTCTTGAGCGTCCCTCTCGATGAGATCGGCAAGTTTGTTGATCAGTCTGGATCGTTCAAATCCAGTGACATTCTTTCCCCAAGTAGTCTGAAAAGCCTTGCGAGCAGCCGCAACCGCCAAATCTATGTCCTTCGCGGACGCTGCAAGGCATAGCATGAATGAAAGTCGAGGGCAAAACCAAGGTAAGTAAACTCACCGGCAACGACTGAGCAGATGACTTCTTCTGTAGCGGGATTCACAGCGCTGGAAGTTCATGGGATTTCTTATCTGATGAAGATATTAACTATGACGAGGACATACTCGATCACCTCAGTTGAATCGCAGGATGGCACAAATTCATTATTGATGAAAAGGCCTGTTGGGACCGTAATGGTCTTGTTGGGCAGTTGGACATTAGCGACAGCAGGGGTCATAGTGGAGAGCAGATAAGAGAATCGTGGCAAGACTATCTTCCCACTGACTATATCTTAAGTAGTCCGTGGCCCTTGATCAGGTGATAAACGCCGCCGCTGCATAGATAAAGTCTGCTAAATGTCGATGATTGCTGTGACGGGAGCAGGACGCGTAGCAAGAGTTTGAACATCTGCAGGGCGCTGAACGGCGGCGTGTTCAAATTTGAAATTCCCGTCATCATTGTCCACGGTCGCAACTCACTGGCAGCTTGTGAGGTTCTCAGGCTACTAGTAAGCGACGAGGGCCGCTTCGCTGACTAATCGTGGGTTCACGTCTTCTTCCGATATTCCACTTCTAACTACTACACCTCTGACTACACTCATGTCGCTCTCCGTTCTCCTTCGCTCAGCAGCTCTTCGTCAACAGGCCATTCGTGCACGCTCATTGCACACGACTGCTCCAATTCGGGCGGATCATGGTCATTACCACGTACGTTCAGTCTTCATCAAGTTTATCTCACCTCTAACATGCTCTACTCTAGCATCTGCCCTTCCAATGGCCTGGCGAACGAAAAGCAGTTTTCGGATTCAAACTTTTTCTTTACATGGCCAGCGGATTTTCTATCCCATTCCTTGCAGTTAGGCATCAACTGTAAGGCTTCTCGACCTTTCCCAAGTTATAGATTCTGATACCGTTTTTTGAAGAACCAAGGCTTCTGCGTAAGGCTTGGTCATACTTAGTTTACCTTGCACATAAAAAAATGAATGCGTATATTGAGGATTGCATTACTCCAGTATCATGCCCTCTTCAAGTTCAACTTCCTCAGAAGCGCGTCCACTACTGCTACTTCTGACTCCGGTTAGCACCTTCTCGACGGTTAATATATCCCTTTCCTCCTCCTCGAAATCCAGCAAGACATTTTCCAGCGCCTTCTGCTTTTGTTTTTTCTTAGACTGCGTGATTGCTCGACAATCACAAGTCCTCGTCAAAAACGCAGCATCCCCCTCGAGGGCATCCAAGGCAAAGAATGACGCACATCTTGCAGCTACCGCTGGTACTGGGTCTTCCCCGCTCGCAAGTATGATGTCGTGCACAATAACTGGGACGACAGCTCGTGATATTAGCTTGTAATCTTGTCTATGCATATGGTTCTCACCGTGACAACGTGTAGCATTCTCGATCTTTTCTTTCTGTATGCTGAACTGCTGGCATCCCTGTACTTGGAAGAGTTCAAACAGCACCTTCGTCGGGTGATGAGATAGCGTTTTCAGCGTGATGTGTTTATCGTAAAACGGCTTTAGTATGCTGTCGAATAGTGCCTCGACGCCGACTGGCATGAAATTATCTGAAATATAGATAGCTCCTATTACTGATTCCACCACGTCTGAAAGTGCCTAGACAGCACAGTTGTGAATGATGTCTCTAGTCTGAAAAAACGATATACCTTTGGTGGGTCTATATCCAACCAATATTGTCCTGGAGCCCGGCCTTCTTTTTCTGCCGCTTCGTATTCACAAGCTTGCTTGACCTCAAGCTTTTTGATATATTCTCGTATATTGTTTGCGAGAACATATGACTCGTAATGCAAGTGTTTGTGTAATCCAGACCACACACAGATAGCAGCCAGGACAGAGTTGGATACCATTGCACCCTAGATCACTCGTCAGCCTCATAAAGGCCAAGTAGACCAAGTATTAATACCTTAAGTAGAGTCAAACCACCCGGGGAAAGTTGATGGTCGCGATCAAAGATGTATCTTATCACCACTGCTCAAGCTCATCAGCCAAGCGTCCACGACGCACAGTCAAAACTTCGTACTGAAGTCGAGAATAGCATCACCAATAAACTCCAGTCGCTCGTAAGAAGTTGATTCATATCCTTGAGTGGAAGAATGTGTCTAAAATAGCTCTGTTAATAGTCTCTATCTCTAAGCCAATTAAATCGTACCAGAGCTTGCGCAAGGAGATGTGGGCGAGAAATTTTGTGCCTAATAATAGCCTGTATGGCTGCAATGGATCCTGGCCTCATTTTTGCTGTATGCTTGGGTGGTGGTGCCAAAACTTTGCGTCCAAAATCGGACCACTGCTCAATGTCTAGGATTGGGATCCTAAGAGCCTTCGTGACCTTGAGCGCAGTTTCACGCCCTCCCGTCATATACGCGGCTCCAATGATAGCCTCGGCAACATCTGCAACAGCCTATACACAAGGAATTATTCAATTTGAGATAAGTCTGTGAGAGGGTAGGGTGCATCACCTTATCCCCTAGCCACTGCGTGTCCTCTGACTGTCTTTGTTTCCTTCTTCTCGGCTTTCGGGCTGTCACGGCTTCCGTCGGTGCTTCGGCTTGTGACAACGAGCACCCCGGAGCTGCATTTGTAGCAGGCTTCTTCATAGAACCTATGTCCTGTAAATCCTTGACATCTTGCCGAGAGGTTGGGTGTTCTGAAGGCTTATTATTTAATTCCCGGCTTAATTGGTCGAACTCGAAATTTGGAGGATGCCACTGCCGTATTGCAAATGGTTTTGCTTGGATATATGCTGGTAAGCTGACACTAGTGGCACACTGAAACAATGTTTTGTTGCTTATTAGTTGCTGCCTGGTCGTGTGCATGGATCCTTCGCCGTGGGAAGGACAAGTGACAAAGACATAGACTGTCGACAAGTATTTCAAGAAACCATCGCCTAACGGACATAATATTGTGAGGATATAGAAAGTGTTTAAATCAGCAGCCTGAGCATACCGAGCATTTCTAACCGCTCATAATCATACTCGTAACCAGCAGACGGAGCACATAAAGCAGTGTGGAGGAGATCTTCTGATATGCTGTGATGAAAGAGCTTTGCGTTCAGCTCCTTCACAAGGAGGAAGTCGTCGATTCTTCGAGTAATGGAAGGTAATAGGAGCGCAGAGCGATATACTCTTTTGAAATTCTATCAGCGTATTCAACAGAAAGGCACGGGCAAGACTGACGTTGCTGGTATCGTACACTTGGCACAAAGCTCAGGTATCAAGTCTGCTGACAGTTTAGATACAGCGAAGCGAACATTGTCGTGCACATACACTTAGCAGGGGTCTTCGCGGTGGTTAAGTCTCTAGAAGTCGGACTCAACCTGTTCAGCATGTTTGGAATCCTGGAGACTTCGATGATAGGCTGTTTGTAATTTTGCAAGCCTTGGAAGTTTGTACGATGTGCTTTGCAGAAGTCGAATAAACTATTGTATTCAGCTTCACGCTACAAACCAACGGGAAGAAATATTAGTGGTTTCCATCCAGAAGAAAATTCACGCACCGGACTATCCGCTGGCTTGCTCAGAGGGGTTAGATCAGGTCTCATCCTGATAGCATCATAACGACGTGTGAATTCGACCCGTCGGTCCTGAATCACTGCATCTTGAATGTCTTGTTCCATGTCTTCAAGTGTACCGTCTTTGAGGGGCACGATAAATTTATCACCAGCGAAGGAAACGAGATTCCATGGAATATGATCAGCCACATTTGGAAGAACGAAGCCGCTACCCCCTAGGGAGTTCCATTTCACCGTTAAAGGTGCAAAGAAGTACACCATATCAGCCTTAGAACAAGTGTAGGGTTTATTGGATATCAACCGGACCAGTCTAATTGTGTACAGATGAAGATCAGTCAGGTAGGTGTCATTCACCTGAAACGGTGCCCCACGCTTGAAGTTGACAGTGGCTAGAACGCCTGCGAAGAACAGTTTGAGACTCGGCATATCTGGGAGGGGCTGTCGGGTGAGTAGCAAGAAGGGTGAATGAGGCCGCATTGCCTTATCCACATGATCGGATATGACAATCGGATAAAGTAAAGTAGTAGACGTTGAGCCAGCGCTGATCCAGAAGTCTGGCTGTTTCCGAAGGTAGCTGCGTGCCCCAGCTTTGTCGCTCGACATTTCGATGCCAGCCTCGTTCTTGGTCTCAGACGTTGAGGGTAAAGGAAAGAGACGATAATCAAGAAGCCCCATTTTCGCAAGCTCTTCGCACACCTTGTAGCATGCCGCACGTCTGGCAATCGCCCTCGAAGTGGAAGGAGGGCCTGAAAACCGATGTACAGGCGTCCCCGGTAGGAGAACGATGCAGATATAGGTGCGAGGCATGTCTAACTCTTTCTGCTCGTCCTCAAATTCAAACAACGTCTCGTCGGCCTTGATACCTCTGCCGTTGCACGGGAGGTTTGAGCTGAACCGATATACGACAGTCAGGGCATCCTCTGGATATATGTGACTGCTCGTAGTCGGATCTCTGATAGATTCGCGCGTGGCGTCTTCATCCTCATCATCCGAGTGATACGCAGCTACATTTTCTCGCAACGGATAGGGAGGAACGGAACTATGCGGTGTTTTGCACATAGATTCTGTCCATCGCAACATATTGGCGTCCAACTCCGTGGTCCGTGAAAGGATCCGACGGTGAGTGTCGTTGCCTCTCTCAGCCAGATGTACCAAGTGACTCTCACGTCCACGAGTGCATGCACGGACGTACGCCTGCGAGACCGAACTTTCAATCACATCAAACCTGGTTACAGCATATAAGTAGCAATCAGTGGAAAAGAGGACTATTATAGTCTACCGTACGACCATGGATGCCTTCGGGATCTCGAGGTCTTCCGCTGATTGTGTTACGATGAGAAGATTGTATCCTCCTGTCGCAAAACTACGAAAGGCTTCTTGCTATAAGGTAATATGTGATTGGAGATATAAGCGGCCAAATGAATTGAATCTGACCAGGTGGCTCGGTTTTAAGCTATCGCCATGTCCAACAAGCGCATAAGGACGGAGAAAACTCGCTCGTCCATCCAATGTACGGAGCAATTCTACAATAACAAGGGCAATAGCGCTTCGTCGCACTGACCAGAATGAGTAAAAGATTATTGGATTAGGGAGTCCAGCCTACCAAAAACAATGCCACGGAAGCCTTCCCCGTATGGTTCACAAGCTTTCAGAAGTTTTACCAAGCTTAAAAACTTGTGGGTGACGTTGAACTCTCTTGAGCTTGGGTCTAAATTTGGCATTGTGAAAGGCCAGTTTTTCACCACGTCCCATATCTTCCGTCGTTTGTTCGCGATTGGCGCACTCCTCTCTTCCTCCTCCTCCTCCTCCTCCTCCTCATACCACGGAGAAACAGTCAACTCCATGTCCTTTAACGCACGTCGCCAAATGAGGTCAGAAGCGCAGGCCCCTAATTCCGCCAGCACATGCCGTGATGCTCGAAATTGTTTCCGAAAGACGGACTCGGAAGGGTCACACTGTTGTAATTGTTTGAATAACTTGGTCGTGACAGGTTGGACTGGAGTATCGTAAAGAACAACGACTTCATTAGGGCGATCTGGAAGAGCCAAAATTTCTTTCCTCTTCTCCTCAGAAACTCCAACAACTTTGGAATCCAAAGTTTGTTCGAGTTTAAGCATAGCAGAATCAAACGGAAACTCGCGGTCGGCGGGCGGTGTGGCGAGTGCGAAGATGCGGGGACGAGAAAGAGGATCTGTAATGCGATAAAAATCATTCATGACTTGAACAAGCGGAACAAGGGCATGCGAGTCCTGGTTCTGAATATTCTGCGCATTGTCGATGATCAGAACATGGAATTGGGTGATGGCAGCCGTTCCCTCGAGAAGGGAGCTGAGCAATAACTAGCTGGAGTATGAAAATTTACGAGAGCACGAGTGGATTCCTTGCTTACGGTTGAAGGAATTATCACAACATCTTGCTGTAAGAGACTATGCCAAGGATCTGCGTCTTTCGGGTGGTTTTCACCATGCTTTCCAATACGGAATTGAGGCATTTCGGCTTGCATTTTGGCTGAATATTGCTCGATAGACAGCTCGGAGCTAAAGTACACGTCAAATATGCATCGGTGGAACAATACAAAAGGACGCACTCTACTACAAATAACGCTGTTCGAAGACGCGAGAACACCAGACCCCTTCGACTTCGCTCGTTCTCAATCGCCCATACGAGAAATTGAACCAGGACAGTGAATGCAGCTAGAGAGGTAGTGGGTTAATTCCATCAACAATGAAGAGGCTCTAGTTTGCACTTCTTAACGGAGGTAGGACAGCGATCGCTAGAGAGAAATATAAGCAGAAAAGAGTAACTCGAAGAATATAATTCACTATTTTCGCGCTTTGCATGTTCCAGCACCTGCTCCCGAAACGCAGAGATGGAAAGTGGAAACAAGGATCTAACCTTGTCAATGTCATTGATTTCTGGAAGGTGATTTCCGAGTCCTAGCGAACCAGAAACCGAGGATCCATTTCGTCTGAGCTTCTTACGAGGCTGACCATCGACAATATCTTCCGTTTCATTGTTCGTCCTGGTGCGTTTGGCCCCGTCAGGCAAGACAGAGGGCAGAATGGCATCAAGGGGAGGAGTAGCGGCACCGGCAATGAGAGGAGATGCACTGCTAGGTTCTCCCATCATGACATCCTGCTCGCTGTCTTGCTTAGGACAGAGGTCACGGTCGTCCGTGCCCTTCCAGGTCCTTTTCCATATTTTCAACATAGGCAGCGTGCAAGATCAGAGAAAGAAATAAAGCAACAGAGGACAACGTTGAACAATATTACAACGTTAAACCCCTGTTGACAGTGTTGTACACTCCTGCGTTATACTAATCTCACAGCATCTGCTGTAACAATTGAAACAATACTCTTTCATGCATTCATAAAGCGCCCGATTGACGGTTCATCGCTAACGTTCCTTCAATATGTTCTTGAATCATGCACCAGTCATACATGCGCTCGGCAACTTGCTTGACGCTGACAACCAACAACTACTATTTGTCCCAACTCCAAGACGTCGGGTTGTCTCAGAGCCATGCCTTCCAGAACGTCTTCCCTCTAGCGGTGTGCATATCCTTAATTTCATCTTCTTAATTATTCACTCAGTCTCCATCAAGGGTTCATAGAACGCGAAGCTACAGACTTAGCTCCCAAAGCCGTCCTTCGGCAGCTGCGTCGCACTCCGACCCCACCATCCCCTGTGTCCGACGCCCGGAATGGTAGTCCGCCTCAGTCTCGGAGGGCAAGTGTGACACCTGTAGTATCACCCTCCTTACCATCCACCAAATCCACCAAATCCCCAACCAAAGCTGTCAGAACATCTTCATGGGCTGAGCCACAGGTGAGTCTTTATGTTGTCCACGGTACATTTCAGCATTTTTCTCTACTATCATGTTCGTTGTTTAGCCTTACGAGGTGTTCCGTGCGATTGAACGCAAGGACCTCACATTTCTCATGGAGATTCGTGACCGAGCATTCCCTGTAAGCACTAACACTTGGCTCACCTTATGTATCTGTTCACTTGCTAGACCAGCTTCTCCTTCGGAAGTCGGGTGATGCTACTCCTCTTCTTCATGCAATGCGAATAGGGAAGTCGCACAGGGAAGTCGCGATCGTTTTGTTGGGTGCCTTTTCACGCTGGATCAACCATCTTGATGACGATGATGTACCCAAACCGCATACGAGACTAATTTTGAAGGCTCTCAGTATGCATCTTTCTTTATTCTCTCAAATTTGAGTGCTCACCGTTCCACAACATTAGGGACTAACCTGAAACTTGCAATTGATTATGGGCTTGCCACATCACAAAGTGATCTCACTGCTTCATTCCTGCAGACGCTCGTCATGAGTGAAGGTGACAAGTGGATTTGGGCTCAAGCATCGACTGTTGCAAGAGCCTTGAGTGCTGGCACAGCTGGTCAGCCTGTGAATACAGCTCAATCTGCCGTTCGAAAATTCGCCACCAAAGAGCTGGGGAAAGCCGATCTTATCGCCTCACTCGAAGACTAGTACGTTGAAGGCATTGTCTTTGATAAACACGTTATTAACAATTTCTAAATAGCGTGGCTAACGCAACCGCGTGCGTTTCATTCACGTTCCACGGATTGTCCTTATACAATGGTCACTTTATAGAGATCTGCTGATGCTAGGTGCCTGGTCGAGCGTATTGCAGTCGATAAAGGCTGATGCAATACCTGTACGCGTCATCATCTGTCTTGCCGGTACTAGGTTACTAATTGCTCGACTAGCCTTATTACTTCGCGCGTGATGATCGGGTCTACAAAGTGTTTGTTGATAACTTGGACAAATACAAAGTTTCCATCCAGAACTCCTCGAGTCGACGCTTGAAATGGCAACTAAGAGTTTTGAGAAGTGTCTTGGAGGGGCGAATGACGACGTATCGTGTGAGTTTTGTACTCATTGTGTTTTATGACATTCATCTGTGCTTTCAGAGGAAGATAGAGCTACTTGCGGGTGAACTAGATGAAGGTGACGGAGTCTAGGGAATGATGTTTTCTTTCTCCCCGTTCATCAATTGTAAATTTGTATCATATACATTTGTACTAACTCTCACAGGAATCAATCAACCCTAGCCTTCAGACTCAGGATAAGGATATGGAGATTCATCTCTCATAGCAGTGCCTTGCATCCAGCTTCCTGATCATGTTCTTCTAGTTCTTTTTCTCCTGTTGTGTTGCTCGTATAAGGTGCCCTGCCGGTACAAGACCACACCCTGCAGAGGCGTATCATCGAGCAGAAATCAATCCATTTCAGACGTCTTGTCCTCCATCTGTCATATTCCCAGCGTGCCTTTCATAGGTTCATCCTTGGTCTACTTGGGACAGGTGACAAAGTTCACGGAGTACTTCGACAAGGTGACAATCTCAAATACGACCAGACTTTATAACTGTACATTTGCCATTTACGATTCTGGATATTGAATATAAGCATATTGAATAACTGTTTGGAATTTTCGATGGTCCACATGCGGACTTCTATGCGTAACCTAGGCTCTACTGTATTATTTTAAGTCCCTTCCACCAAACATAACAGCTGACTGCAAATAAGCTGAGGACTGCGGGACCCAAGTCGAGTTGAACAACCGCGTAGATCCATACTGTAGCCAAAGGAGGGCACTGTGTCCCTGGATATTAGTACCCTAAAAAAAGACCCCATGATCATCTATTACCTGTCGCATGTTCACCAACCACGATCCGAGGTTCAGGAGGTATATCAGTCTACCGCCAGTAATCGCAGATAGACCGAACAAGAACATTTGCATCCTCCTATGATCCTTATATCGCGTGGCTAAACACGGATAGCATTGTTAGACAGTAGGTAGTGAGGTGTGAGTGAGGCAGACTTACTGTAGAATATAAAAAGGGAGAGAACTTAACAAATGGTAAATAGAACTAAGCATGGAAGGGTGCAGAATACATACTAGGGACACCTGGAACCATCCTGTCCACCAGAGCTTGAAGAGAAGGCCGTTTCCCGTACTGATAATGGATTAAACTGCTCTGCCAAGAAATCTCGCTTAGCATTGATTCATGAAGAAAGAATGACACGAACATTTCCATCATCAGCAATAGGAAGGAAAAGGGAATGATCATAAGAACTGCGTTAAATATTTCTTCTACCAGAGGGATGGCCTCGTCCTCGTCATTGGTGACCTGTTTCCTTGGTATACTGGAAACTTTGCCTAAGATACCCGACTCGTTGACAAGGCGCCACTGTTCATCTTCTGGAATTTCCAGCTCTGAGCCTTCCATATTTTGTGCAGGCGCTTGGGGCTTCCCTAAGTTCCCTTTGCGGCGGGCCATGAATTGCCAGTGAGTCAAGTCACGATAATGGTCGTCACATCTGTCACTGACACTGTGACAGTGAGAAAGGCTAATAGTAGTCACGTTCCAAGTTCATGGCAGACACTTGCACATCATTGCAGGAAGGTGAACTGCTCAGGGTTCTTCAAGCTCATGGCGAACAATTCCTTGGTTCCTTTTCATTACCAGAACAAATCTCTGGGTCCAGAAAACGGAAACGAAAGTCAGAAATTGGTCATAAGCAGTCTTGCAGACCTACCGCGAGCAATGACGACTTAGAGGAAGAATGGGGGGGAATCGCTGAGCATTTCATTATACATGAGGGTGGAAGTCTAGACGGACAGCCTGGAATCATTAAACCTGGTATGCTGTTGCGTTTCGCTATACTCTTTCACTACTGTACTAACAATGCCGAGATCTTGAGCACGACGACGACGATTTCAGAGCCGATAGTAACTCAGCATCCCGAGCGAGTGTCGTGGTTTTCGATAACTTCTCGAGCAATCCACAACCCTCCAATCTTACGTCGAAACCCCTCAAAAAGGCGTTTATGGTGAGCACCAGTGGACTTCAGAAGGCTTACAGAGATGAAAAGTTAGCTGCAATAGTCATCTAAAATCTCAAAGCTTCGGGAAGAGATGCCTGGCTCATCAAAATCAGAGGATACGGAGGTAGATGCTGATGAACGGTATGTCTATAGGTTCTGCCTTCAATTCCC
>QOVE01005809.1:0-15623 GCA_003521275.1 Tricholoma sp. MG99 | reverse complement strand
GAACGACATACCCATGGGAGGATCTGGTTGATTTCCTCTGCCGTTCATGTGTCCCTTGAGCGTTCCGTCGGCAGGGCATGCTTCACTCTGCCAGACACCGACCTGGCAATGTTGAGGCCAGCACCATGGAGCAGCTCGTCCCACCGAAGCGTGGAGAGTTTCAGCTTGCTTTTCGTGGAAGCGTGAGGGCCCTTGTGAGAGGTTTGGATGGCGGGGAGCACACTGTTACATGTGGGGGGGGATGGTCAGTGTGGAAAGCAGGGGGAACGGGCACAAGGCCTGAAACGGGGCAGACTCACATGTCCCAAGCCTTACAGTCTGCACTGAACTCCCTAAGACGTTGCTTGAGGGTGGCAACGGTGCCTTTCGAATTGAGGTGGAACTCGCGGCACCACACTTGCAGCTCCGGTTTTCGCATGTTCGTACTAGAGAGCAAGGGGGGGTGAGGTCACAAGCACATGCAGAGAGGGAGGATGACCTACATAGAGAATGACCTAGCCTGGGGTTTCCCGTCCTCGCCAACATCGCCAGGGAACGGAAGGAGGTCGTCGGTTGCCACGTCAGAGGTGCGGACAACAGTCATGGCTGCACGTCGATAGTGTGGGCTGCGGAAGAGGTACAAAATGGCGACGAAGCAGACGAGGGTGAGAACGAGCGCGAAGATGAGCAGCCACCTCCAGTGGAGGTCAGGGAACGCGAGCCAGACACCAAAGAAGAAGGCGGCAGCGCTAATCACGACGTCAACAGGTTGAGCTCTTGGGTTGATCGGTGCCAGGGGGTCATCGGCAGGGCGGCCTCCGGCGCCATTGATTGAGTCCTCGTCGACCGCGCTACAACAGAAACACAGGCGGGTGGTGAGCAAACCTGAAACCGAAACTGTGACTGCCAGCAAACAAGCAAACGTTGGACAGAGCTGAACAAACCATCTGTCGATCAATGTGATGGTGGCGCCGGCAATTGCCGTGCAATCGCAACCATCTTTTGTCAGAGAGAAGTTTCTTGCACAGGAAGTCCTGGAAATAGGGATCCCCACAATTTGCACCTTCATTTGGGACTTACTATGGTGAAGAAGTAGAGCTGTAACAACCTCAAAAGACAATCCATTGCATGTATTTTTCATCTGTGTATCTACATTTCATTTTACTTTGGATTTAAATTTGTCTGTAGAAGCTGTAGCAAAGGTCCCTTCATTTACAGACGATGTAGCCAGTGTAGCATGACACAGATCACATAGCTGGTTTCCACAGTTTGCTGATGTGCAGTCACTCACCCAAGGCCTACAGATATTCTATATCTCTATGTAGTGTAGATTAAATTGTGTAAACAAGTTCCTAGACAGGTTCCCTTAAGATATAGACCATCCAGATAGTAGAAGAGGCCAGAGGATGCACCAGACAGCAGGTTGAACCAAGTGTTCCCAAAAAGGCAATAACATGGAAATAGCTTGACATTGAGACAACATGCCATTAATCGGAGAGCATGGGCAGATAGAGGAGAATTATTTACATAGGAAGGAAAAGAGACAAGAGGAATCCGTCAATAAATGGAGAGAATATATTCAAGAGTGTTGATGAATGATGTGACCGAGAGCATAATCAGATGTGTCTCAACTAGTGTTTGCAGGTCCAGTCTATGGGACCAAAAAAAGACCACAAACCGGACTGGACTAAACCAATTAGGACCGGACCAGTGGTCTATTTATGGACTGGTCTTTTTCGGTCCAGTTGCCAGTTGCCCGATTTTCAAAAATATTATAGGATTGATGAAAAACCAGTTTAAATCAGTTGCAACCAGTCTTTGGTAAAAGCCCTTGTTGGACCACATTTCCACACATATTTTGATTAATTTTGGTCCCTGGACCATCAAAAACAGCTGAGAATTGGTCAAGATATGACCAAAATCATTTTTGCACAAGTATTCTGTCGTGATCAGAATGAGTTTGATTACATTGCTTATAACTTGTGCAATAAAATTATTGGGCACACCTGGATACTATCCTAGACATAGTAATAACACAGTAAACTATGTGTACCATGTATATCTCATTTATTTAGCATCCCTGACAAGTTACACGAGTTCCAGCAATGTCATTTCGTTCTGGCCATAATGTAGTCAAATCCCAACAGAATCTCTTAAAAGTTAGACAAAACGATGGAGAATTACCATATCCAATCACTGATACAATGGTTATAGCCTCTTGGTAATATTCACGGACTTACATATGGCTACATTGGTACAACAAATTTCACAACAAAAGACCGGTCCAAACTGGTCTTTTTGGGGTCCATGGACCAATTAGGACTGGTCCTAAACAGTCCGGTTGCAGTCCCACAATATCTGGGGTTGGTCCGGACCAGTTGGGGTTGCCGGTTGCCCCATTTGGAGGTCAAAAAACCAGACCGAACCGGACCTGTGAACACTAGTCTCAACAATGTATGCTCCAATCATCACTCTCAAAGTCATTGCTTTGTATATATCTCACTTGTTGCTGCACAGATTCCTCTTGTCTCTTTTGCCTCCTATGCAATGAATTCCCCTCTATCTGCCCATGCTCTCCAATCAATGGCATGTTGTCTCAATGTCAGGCTATTTCCATGTTATTGCCTTTTTGGGAACACTTGGTTCAATCTACTCTCTGGTGCATGCTATGGTCTCTGCTGGTATATGGGCTGTCTATAGCTTAAGGGAACCTTATATAATAACATATTATGCACTGTTTTTTATGCTACATTAAGAAGATGATGTGCTGTTGGCCTTGGGTGAGTGACTGTCATCTACCTCAATACATTGACTTTCCACTTCTTTTATGTAGATTAATGGACTGCCCCAAGGTGTTAAATTTACTTATATCATCTTGGTATGTCTGCATATACTGTCAATAATGGGCCCCATGACCTGGCATGGAGCAACAAGAACATTAGGTGAGTAGGTGAAGACCCTATCTTCTAGGTCAAAGTATTGACTATTTGGATTATAACTTATGGGTCATTAACTACTCTGACTTCCTTGAATGAGTTTTGGATGATAGAAAAGGTGTATAAAGTATGGTGAGCACTGAGCAAAGTTTACTTCTGTTGATGGGGAACCCATGCCCTGGTGAGCCAGGACCTTCTCCCCTGTTTTCCCCCTTGCTGACCGTCATTCTACTTTACTATTAGGCCTAGGAATCAGAGAAAGCAAAGGATTTGGCCCTACAGATCTCATGGGGTAAGTATATCTCCTCCTGAGTACATATTCTCTTTTCTGTCCATTTTAAAATTTGCAGAGCCTTTAAAAGCTCTATTAGGTCATTTATTAGGACTATTCTAGCCTATCTCAATGTGTATTTTATAAGGGGAAGGCCTAGGTATACAGGTAAGTGACAACCTCTCCCCCTCCCCATACAGGTGTACTGACAGGGAGCACCTTGTCCCCAGCTCTCACAATATCAATCCCCACCTCTACATACATCCCTATACCATATGTATACATTTTTCTATCTGCAGATGGTGTATAATTCCAGTAGATGACACTTCCTCCCCTTATTCTGTCGTTTCTACCAGGGAGAGTGCTTGTTCAGGGTTAAATATAGCTGTAAAGCAAAACAACTGTTTATTAACACTATGTATACATACATAAGTGTTATCTACTAAAAAAAGCAAAGGGAAGGGGTCAGGAATGAGTGGAATAGCTAGCTCATTGTTGGAGATGATGAGCACAACGTGGCGCGGCAACATTGATGGCAACATCAGAGGTAGCCAAGTTGCCCATCAACATTGACGCATGTTGACGCGCTGTTGTGCCAAGCTTGATCCCTCTTATCAGTTCGCTATCTATTGCTTACATGATATCTACGGGTGGCATATGTTGGGTGGGCTACCTTAGACAGTTGTAGTGAACAATATTGAAGGGTTATATTGGCGGGTAAGAGAATAGAGCATATTTGCAACCACCCAAATCCCAACTTTCATCAAAAATTTGATGAAGCCCAAAATGGGTGTTTATCATCAAAATCACCCTTTAATGGTAGGTGTGACAGTAATGGATACAAGATGATGTCAATGCATGAGCAGGCTGCAAGCCTATGTATTCAGGATGTAGCACACCTATGGGCCTGTATTACATGAATTGATGTGCTATTGGGTTCCGAGTCACAATCCTTCCCTCATTGATATTAACCTTAGAAGTAGTAGGAATGATAGCAGTGCAGGTATGCACAAACAGTAATGGCGGTGCCATGGCTGCTGCATTACCAAATGTGAATTTATTGGTGTAGCAGCATCAGAAGTAACATAAACTATTTCTAGCAGAAGTCATAGTAGATGCAGGCGATTGGTGGCAGGTGCATTGTAGCGGCAGTGACAAATGCCACCAACAATAGCAGACCTGAGAACTTCAACTCAGACCGTAGCAATGGTAGGAGGACCAGCAGCAACACCGGGAGAGTTGTCAGCGACCAACTGCCTGCAAGGTTTGCGATGCATGGATCTTGATCAGTGTGGCTTTGCCAAGGCTTTACAGCAATCAATGTTCTGTTTTGACAATGAACTGTTGATGTAACTGTTTATGCAAATGAGTGAATGGGTAGCTGTATGTCATGGTAGGCCTCACATCCATTGAAATTCAACATCAACTCACTGGCACATTGCATAACTGAACCAAGTCATGTAATTAGAGGGATGCAGCCATTTTCGGACACCGTCTTCCTTTTCGGGGGTGTGACATGACCAAAAAGGGTTAACAAATTTTTGAAAACATCGAACCAAAATTTGATGTCGGTTGCGAATATGCTCTAATCAGGTAGATTCACACTAATTAGTTGGCTTGACGTGATGGGATCATGTCAACTAATTAGTAAGGAATTGTGGGAAGGTTAGGTGTCTCATTTGCTGATAACTCTGATCAGAATCAACATGCATCAACAACGCGTCGAAAATGGATTCCCACCTTTACCGTGTCCTCATGAAACGCTGGCGTGGATGGCAAGCACAGACCCTGTCTCTGTAACAAACCCTACAACAGAATCCACGAATGCATTTCGTCTCCTATATCGTGGCGCCCTGTCGTTACCCGACTCGCATATCCTCCTAGATGGACTCACATTTGCTGCGCGTCTTGACACGCCCTCAAAACATACTCAATTATTACAGAACCCACTCGCTCTTGCATTGGAGAGCATGCGGGGGAGACCGAGCCTTAGGTTTATGGGCGTGGTGCAGCTGGATGACGATAAGCTTTGGCTCGACCAGAGTGGTGGAATTGAAATGTTAGTTTCTTTGGCTTCTTTTTATGTAAAGTCTGATGATGTCGTAGGGATATACATCCACGCGCTATGCTGACGCGAATTTACTTTGAGAATATGTTTTGTATGATGCCTTTCGCTTCGACCTCCAAATCAACGTCGTCAACACCAGACACGTCAGACATAGGTATTAAAGTAGCCTTGGGTGACACTGGTTAGTATAACCACAACCCGCCCTTTTAGATGTTGATATTTGTCTTCAACTTCCTTTAGATGGACCTGACACCACCGAAATTATTATTTTCGCTCGTCTGTCTATAGTAGAGACCGAAAGCAGGTCCCTGAAATTGGTGGTTGCCCGTGTAGCCCTGCGCCCTGTACCCCAAGCGTCGACCACTCGCCTACCAAGACCTGATGACCCCACTCCGAGGAAACCGCCATTATTCTTTGGTTCAAACGGTATGAGCGCAGCTAAAAGAGAGCTGAAGCGGCTACCGGGTGCCGGCCCCGCTGTACCTGGAAGAGAGTTAAAGAGGGTTGCGAGTGTCGCAAATGGGGCTACGAAGAAACCGAAACTACCAATCACTCGAGGCGGCAGCATATTATCTGATCTAGGAAGTGATGTTCGTCTCGGGGGTGACAAGAGGGGGAAGATGGTAATGGATGCCATATTTAAGGTTCCAGAGATACCACTACCGAATACGAAAGGAAAAGGAAAGGCGAAGCAGATGGATGGGGAGGGAGACGTTTTTGGTGGGCTTGAAATGGATATAGGAGTAGCTGGTGTCAATGGAAAGGTAGAGAATAAAGGAAAGCGCAAGCGAGGCGCACAAGACAACGAGGTAGCCGATGGCCTGGAGTCACCGGAACTGGAAAGGACCAATAAGAATGTGAGTTATTGTTTATCCTGTCCTTTGTGGCCCTAAATTTGATAATTTTGCTTTGGGGCAGGCCATCAAGAAATGTGTGCTCGATCACCTCTCCAACCCGAAAGACCCAACCATGGAAAGCATAGATAAATCTCATCCAGAGTTCAAGGAGTTGTATGGGTGGATATACCGAGGGGTTGGCTTCGCTTTGGTAGGCACCGTGTAACTGCGTCATTTGGACACCCCAACTCAACGTCATTTATCCAGCGCTCCCAGATGACGATCCAGCTTGTTGATGCTGCCCTTGTCGAACGGCTCGTAAAAATGCATGTCGCCATGTATGTCGGAGGACAGGGCGGAAATCTCAGATCGCCATAGGCTGTTTCTGGTCTCAACACGAAATGTTAATTTAATGGCAGTGACGTCTATGTACAGTATGTATCCAAGAGTGATACAACCAGCCTACTTGGTAGAGCACGATCCCTCTGGTGCCTGAATCCAGCTTAGAACCGTAAGAAGATAATTGTTCGCCCAGCCGAAGTCGCCTATGAAGCTATACCACATATACTTCCAGTAGTGTCCATGTAGATGGTACGGTGACTTGTGGTAGAAATTTAAAGTGTACACATGTGCCAGTGGCCGCATATGTTCACCGTGACTGAACATATGCGGTCACGGTCGTGGCCCGGGCTACTGTCCAATTATGGCATGTAATCGTCACGATGTACAAAACCAACTTGAACTTGAAGGCCGAAGCCCAAACCCACTCCACCGTCCGACTCAGGCTCTAACGTTAGTAACGCGTATTAATCGAGGTAGATCGACATCCCACTTCTGAAATTCAACGCGTATCGCCATGCATATGGTGGAACAAGGTACATGTTCTGTTCGCGTCATGACATAGGAATTCAACATTATTGACTGCCACTAGTCCTCAGACAGCCCGTGGTAGTTTTATACCAAGATGCATGCCTACAACACCAATATGTTCGGTCTAAAGATCTGTCTGCCATCGTCGAACGTCCCGAGCGTCTACGAGCAGTCAAAGTCGGCCTTGCTGCTGCAATCGCTCGTCTCGAGACCGCAGATGAAGTGCGAGTTGAAAGCGAGTCAGAAACTACAGGGAAGGAGCTTCACGAGGAGCCCGACGAACTCACTGCTGCTATGGATCGCCTTAAACTCGGTCGTCCATCGCCCCAACCACGTAGAGGTGCATCGCCAGTGGCGATTATACAGAGTCACGCGTTAGTCGATATCCTAAACCACCCTGCCGTGAAATTTGTCCATGGAGACATCGATGGTGACACGTACCTTGAGAATTTGACGCTCTGGGCAAAGGAAAGCTACGATAAGATCCACCAGGGTGGCTCAGAAATCCCGGACGGTCTTTCCCAAGGCGATCTGTATCGTACGTGGTCCCTTCCTTTTGAATTATAAACTAGCCAAAAATTCAAATGTGTGCCCTCTTTATAGTTTGCCCGGATTCTATCAACGCGATACAAGGTGCCATTGGAGCGGTTTGTGAAGCTGTGGACAAGGTTCTCTTATCTGTGGGCAGCGAAACTCAGACAGCCGCACCAGCTGAGCAGCCTATCTCGCGTGCCTTCGTGACGATCCGTCCTCCTGGACACCATTGCGGAGAAGACACCCCCTCTGGCTTTTGTTTTATTAATAATGTCGCTGTTGGGGCAGCACATGGTATGACTGCCCACTTTGAGCCTTTTACACACGACACTGAGCCTAAGATTTTGTAGCTCATCTACAGCACGGTATTAATCGCGTTGTTATTCTCGATATCGATTTGCACCATGGTATGCCGCCGTTGTCTGAGATGAATTTGCCTTGACTCCATAACCTATCAAGGCAACGGAACACAATCAATAATCTGGCAAATCAACGAAGAAACGTATCGCCAAACCCTGGAGGTCGAAGAGGGAGCGCCTCCGCCCGCTAAACCTGGCCTTCAAGTATACTATGGATCTATTCATGATATCCTGTCTTTCCCATGTGAAGTATGCATCCTATCTTGCCTATCTGCCAGTGATCTGGATGGTACTCATCGTACGCACACAGGACGGTAAGCCAGAGCTTGTCCAAGCCGCTTCGGCCTCGATCCATAATTCTCATGGACAACACATCGAGAACATCCACCTCAAGACATACTCATCCGAAGAGCACTTCTGGGATGTCTTATACAAGGAGCAGTACAGCAAAATTCTTCGGAAGGCTGAAGAATTCCTTGATGTCACAGGTGGGCCGGGAGACGACGTGATGGTGTTCATCAGGTAAGGACCTCCTCGTTGTAGCAAGCTATCCTCTCTAATGGGATAACAACTCGACGCAGCTGTGGCTTGGATGCTTGTGAGCACGAATACGCGTCCATGTCGCGTCACAACCGCAAAGTACCGACGTCCTTCTACTACCGCTTCACCCAGGACGTGGGCGCATTTAGCAACAAGTACGCAAATGGAAAAATCATCAGTGTACTAGAGGGCGGGTACAGCGACCGCGCGTTAATTAGCGGTGCTATGGCCCACCTTTCTGGTTTAGTGGATGACAAGCTCACAAGTGTGAAAGTGCAAGAGGAATGGTGGAGTGTAGAAAACCTCGAGAAGGTGGTCATTTTGTATACACATGATAAATACTCCTGACGCGCTTTTCAGCTCGAGAAGGCGACGAAGAAACACCGCGGGGGCAGACAATCGCTTTCTGCAGCAACTTCCGATTCGGTTGAGCCCTGGCTTGAGCGCACACTTGAAATACTGTCTACATTCGATGTGGCTTCGCCTCCTTCACGGAAAACGCCAGCCCCAGTTCCTCAATCCTTGTCGATGACACTCCGAGACCGAAAGTCGAAAAGTAAGAGCGGGAGTCCTGTAGTATCGCCTTCACGGAGTACGACACGTATACTGAGCGGTGCTGTGAAACCCAAGACCGAGTGTGACGAGAAACCTGAGCAGATGTCTGACGCTAGTTCTCCCCCTATGAGCGCATCGTCCAGCTCAGGGAGCTCAGACTCTCGAGTCGCAGATGTAGATGCCCCGAAGAAGCTCCCTCGCGTCATACTACGACTTGGACCGAATCCGAATGTTGCTTCGAGTTCTTGACTAACACACGTCCCAGGTGCAGGTAATAAATACCCTTACTTCCCAATACCCCCGTTCATCCTTCTGTGTCTATGTTACTCTAATGATTATTACTCTATACACAACCTGAATGTATATTTTACCACCCCATAAGCCCATGTACGGCCCACTCGTACACGCCGAGAAATACGGCGCCGCCTGCTGATATCCACAACGTCCGTGGTACTATGCCTGCGAATAATGCGCCTACACCCTCTACTATATAGATCTCTTTCAATCGACCACCCAAGGATGGCAGCTTTTCTCTCGAAGAATTCTAGTAGGTGAGTATGAGCGAATTGATTTGACTGTAGAACCATGGACATACACGCAGATCCAGCATCACTCGAGTTTTCAGCACGTCTAGTGGTGTGGTAAGAGCAGCTGCCGTTCCGCCCGCTATACTGCCGCACAATGCAGCTTCGTGTGCATAAAGAGGTTTCCGGTGGAGCTTTCGAGCGAGCTGAACCTTGAGAAGTTCGTACAGCGGGAACTGCAGAGATGTAAAGGGTATCTGGGAGCCAAATTGAACGACATGTCACTCAGCAGACGTAGGAACCATTACGCACCTCCCGCATAACAGTTGTGCCAAACCCACGATAAAACCCTTTCCAACCGTCATTTGACAGGACTTGTCTTGCTGCAGCAAGAGAAGATCGGCCTAGGTCACCGTACGCCGACGTCTGCGTACGCGTTTTGATGACTTCCGTTGGGACACGTATTAAGCATGCAGCCTTCCAAGAAAGCCGAGAAAACAGGTATAGTTATTATTCACAGAGCGAAATGTGGGTGAATGGTCGTACAACTTCGCCCGCGGATGCGCTGAGCATGTGGTTGAGGGGTGTCAAGTGCTCTGGGAGAGGCAGGTGTGCCTTCATAGTTTCATATGTTGAGAAAAACGCTGCAGCTATGGAATGGAAAATGATATTTGACCGAGTCACTGTGAGTAATGAATCTGAGAGAAATAACCAATCGTGTATATACCTCCTGGTGCACTCCCCACGACAACACTCCCGACCCCCTTGTATACTCCGCTGAACCCGCCAGCGCGTGTGAAGCCTTGGGCAGACTGCAGACGTGTTTTGATAGTATCTATAGGGAAAAACAAAAGGTCTACGGCTGTCCCTGCGGCGCCACCAGCCTGAAATTATGTGATTAGATTTGTGATTAGCTACAGATAATGGATTTACTAGGAGTGACTGTAGAAACGTTGGCTTGACATTAACCGATGTCATCAGAATTCATAGATCCTCGATGAATGCGTGTTCTGAGAAACCTGCTGCAAGCCAAGGAGTGGAAGTATGAACGGCTCCTGAAGACCAATCTGTTATAGAGAGTGCTATGAAACGAACTTGGAAATGAAGGAGCCCGGGTTCGAGTCGGAATTCAACCTCTCGGATTCCGGCGACTTTCGACGCCGCGTCGCGTCGCGTGTCAACCCACGGCTACTTGAATAAATAAATTTAGTAAGTGCATACTTGCGATAGAATTATGTAGGACGCGGCGAATTCAAGGTATTATTAGGTAAAGATATATGAACTGTAAGCAATTTTGAAGGAAACGTTTGTACGTTTTGGATCTACGTGAGATATTAAGGAATGCGTGTACTTAATCTAAAACTCTGCGCAAGATAATACAAAACAGTGAGAGCTATGAATACAGTAAAAACCCATTCGAGAATTTAATTTCCTACAGATACTTTTGCTCCTTCCACAGTGATGTGGCTCCCGTAGAGAAGGACCTGCACGGCATCTCGCCAGAGCTCCTCTGTATGCATCTGGGTCTCCTGTTCTACATGAACTTGAATGGCAGAGTGTCCCTCGAGTTCCTTCGACCTCTGTGCCTGAATGTAATCGACTTCGTCCTCGAAAGCATCGGTGCTTCCGAAACAATTGAGGGTGCTGAAGGTGATTGGGGAGGTAGGGCGAGAGATTGGGCTGGATGGACGGGAGAATGGACTGGATGGGCGGGAGAAGAATTGCAAGATGGGGGAGCGCGGCATCGGACGGATGATAGTGCACGTGGACGTGGTGTATTCTTCCTCCCTGTCACCATGAGATGCGGCTACCTCCAGAGGGAGCGAGACGGTGGACACGCTGGTTGGCGGAGTGGTGATACAGGAATCTATGACCGACTGTGGGTGCGAAGAGAGATCGGTCAGGGAGGAAGAGGCTGGCGAGTTGCATGGAGTGAGAGCGTCCATCCAAGAATCGTGTGCTGTCACATTCTGGAAGTCACTGCTATGTCCAGCACTCGCTTGCGTAAGAATAGTTAGAGGAGATCGAGACTGTCAGAATGTCATGTTAGCTGAGTGAGGGATTGAGTCATGACGAGATGATACTGACTCTCCGGTTAGAAAGATCGTAGCGTTGAGCATCCATGGCATCAAGTCGAGATGTCAACATGATTATAAGGGTAGTAAGTAGTTGAGAGTGAGTGAAACAAGGATTAAAAGTATCGAGAACGAGGAAGACACTTAATCATTAATCTTAGTCGGGCTTCCATTTATATACCCGAAAGTGGTGGCAGCAGCATGTACTGGGAAGGTGGACCCCGCATTGTCCTGCTTTGGCTTAGTATAGTGGTGACCGACAATCCATTTGCGCCAGGGCCACCAAAATAGGAAGTACCGCATGGACAAAAGGCCACCGCCAGCAGCGGGCCAAAGCGAGGGGCATCCCATCGGGATTGATGGGCACACACTACGCTGCACGACAATGGCGTGTAGCAAAACAATGGTGTGGCTGCTTACCTCGTGTCAAACCCACCCCGCTGTAATAACCCTTCCTAGCGAATAAATGGGGACTAGCGTGGATATCAAACTTGTTCTTATACCCCATCTTTCGTTCTAATTAGCGCGTAATACCAATGGGAGCATCCTCGATGTCTTCTCGAGCTTGCCGTCCTCTTAAGAAGGTCTGTAGCATCGTCTTTCAGTAGACTTGTACGACCATTGATCTTCGTGGTTCTAGGCGCTGTCGTCTCCCAACATGATAGGCATGGGGCAAGTGGCATCCCCGCGAGAACCACAAGATCCCATTGGTGGGAGATTGAACTCGGCAGGAACACCAGAGATGTGGATGTATGCCGTAGTGCGACGCGAGATCATAACTCAAGCAATGGGCAAAATCGTCCATGTCCCAGTCCGCCTGGTAAGCCGTGCTCAGCTTACGTTTCCCGTACCAGCAGAAGTAACCTCGGAAATTTGTTTGCAGCCAACAGATGTAACAGCTACCGCCATCGATTGCTAGCAGGGCTGATCGGCAAAGTGTTTCATCCTGAGATGCACACATCACCTACACCCTCTTACTCGAATCTATTTGTATCAAGATTATTTCGCCCCTGCGCATTGATGTAAACATAACAGATATGTCTTCGTGCCATGAGAAAGCTGTCCAGATGCAGTTGTTCAGATCGTCAGAGGTGACTGGTACGATGTTGACCGGTGGAGATCTAGAGTGAGCAGGCAAGATCAGCTGTATCTTGTCAGTTGATCTTTGCGACCTTGGGATTGCTGGAGTTTTTGTCAGACATTATTTTGGCCTACGAGGGGGGCTGAGAGAAGCTCTAATCATGAGCAGACAGGTTCGAGTTCAAGAATAGAATCGGGCGCTATTCTGACTCCGATACTTTTCTTGGATGTCAACATCCATCCATCCTAGGCTTCCAGCTTCCTTCACAAGTCTTTATCGCCTCCTTTTGCGAACATGTTCCGCCACTGTCCTCCACCATAGGCTAGCTACTAGAAATCTCCGACAACTCTGGCGGCCTACCTTCGATGAAGCCGCTAAGATAACTAGAGAACTGCAGGCTAAAGGTCAAGATGCCAACGCCCACAGGCTAAAGAAAGACTGGCTCAAAATATGGGAGCAACGAAGTGAGTCCCCATAGATTCATTTATCACGGGCCTGCTGACAAGATAGCTAGTGGACAATACTCTGGCTATTTTATATAATTCCTGCAAGACTCGCGGTCTGCCGCATCAACTGACGCGAAATCTGGGCTTCTTGGTTCTGAGCGAACATCAGCGGTTGCGTGGGTACCAATACCCAGTGTGGTCGCCTCAGCTACCACCGAGGTCGCCTTTTTACCACTCTGTGCAAACGCTGGATAAGGGGCAAAAAGTCAAAGAAGAAAATCGTAAAAAGTGGGCAGAGTTTGACGAGAATGCGTGGAGTGCCTTGAGCCAGGTTGTCAGGATGGCTGAAGGGAGACAGGAGATTTCACTAGGACAGATCGCGATTAAGAAAAGGGCCTGGCGTACGAGGAGGGGGAAAAGTGAATGAAGTTCGTAGTTTCGCTTTCCTCCGTCGGGGATATAGACGTCAATGTCTGAAGTATTTATTAGACCGCGTTTGAGCAATTTCGCATGTCTGGAAGCAACGTCGGTTGCCATCCGCGGCTGCCGTACACCGATCTAACGGCGCACCTCTAACTACGCTTTATCCTGTTTCATCCCCGTGGTGGTACTTGCATTGTACGAGTAGATCTCAACATCGTGCCATCTCCTCACCACGGCTCCGCACAGATGAGTACGTTCTGGGCGGGGTCATACATCACGATTACTTGTTTGATTGATTCAGTCCTGGTGCAACGGATTCTGGTTTCATAGACGCCTTGGCTACTAATACTTCCATCAGTTTCACGTGCCGGGACGTGCCGAACATCTCCTTACGTGACACACATGACAAGCTGGCACTTGATATAAACCTCGTCAGTTTCATGGATTATGCCTATCATTAATTCCCTGGTTCTTTCATTTCGCTTTTTACTCTCAGTTTTTTCATCCTTCGTTCGTCTGCGACCTACGTAACTTTCGTTCTTACCTTTGCATCTTCCCATGTCTTTCGCCGTCGCAACTTGTTCTTTCTCTGGTTCTAGGCTCGCAGCCAAGAACCCAGGTCTTTCTCTTAACCTGAATTCTACTGCCGGTTCGAATACTACCCAGGTATGGTGACCATGTCCTACTTCCTCTGGTCCTCGTCTAACTCAATTTACTTTAGTGCACCGTTATTCGTAGACGGTCGTTCATGTTCGATGATTTTTGGAATACTCCTGCCCTCGAGTTCTCTACAGACTACGACAGCGACTCAGATACTGACTTCGAGGACGATGACGGTGATGATACGCAATACGTATACATTCCTGCCGACAGTCCATTCCACCGAGGTCTTTCTACACCACGCATGTCTGCGCACACTTCTTTCACTAGTTTCCCTTTTGCATGTGATGCGCTTGCTGAGGAAGACCCGTTATTCGTGAAGACACCAGGGGCGTGGTTCGACGAGGAACTACAGTGCATCACACCTGCATCGGGCGATGACAGGGGCATTTTTGTGTGGGACAGTGAATTTCCTGATTCATACTCCCAGTTTCACCTGAATTGGCCGTCACCCAAACCCAAGGATGCATGCATCTTCTCAGAGAGTACTATGCGATCACCGATGTTTTTCGATGACGACGTGAGTGTTTCCTGCAATCTGCATTATTTTTTTCATCTCACCTATCTTATGTACAGGAGCTGCGGCGATATCTG
The DNA here is from genome assembly GCA_003521275.1 of Tricholoma sp. MG99. NCBI lineage: Eukaryota > Fungi > Basidiomycota > Agaricomycetes > Agaricales > Tricholomataceae > Tricholoma > Tricholoma sp. MG99. The sequence continues at coordinate 872 of QOVE01005809.1, read as the reverse complement.
TGAACTGAGTACCAAGTCGTGCTGCTTTCTCATTTAACTTTATTTTTCGAATAAAATCGATTTACTTTTGTCTACCGCATTGACACTATCAATCCATCACACAACGAATAATCCATTAAAATTATGTTGTCTCTAGATCCCGTCGAATTCATAAGTAAGCACAAGGACTGTCCACGACAACCTTGAATGTGCCTTGCAACATAGCCAAGGCCATGAAATTCAAATACCCAAGTATAACCTAAGTCATAGGCCACGCCCACGTGTCAGAGTGATCGTATCGATATCCCCGCATTTCTGGTGATTTCGATCACCAAACTCAAGTTGTGACATGCCCCGAGGATTACTCCGAGTCCTCTCACACTTGGTGTTCAAGACAAGACCACCTTGTAATCTTTTGTGCTGACATGTACAACGTTCGGTTCCTGTGACTCCAAGTCTCGCTAGTCGAGGCTGTGTAGTACAATCGAACACAACAACACGGACCTTTTTCACTTGTACATGTGTCCTCCGAGTCCTCCAAAAGCCTCGAATCCTCGCCCTCTAAATCATCTCACGCGATTGGAATAATGCCGGTGGCGTTTTCGCCGCCTGACTCTGATCAAACTGAAGGGTTGGCTTGGCTTTTTTATTAATTAACCTCGTGGTCGTTAACCCCGTTCATTTTCTCACCACAGCTCGATTCTTCGCGAGTTCGTCGACGCAAACATCGCTCGAGAACAAAGAGAACGAGAACTCGATTCTCCACGATCTGAGCTACTTTCACAGGCCTCTCATCAACACAACAGCAGTCCCACCACGGAGAGACACCGCGTTAGTCGTCCAAGGCGCAGCAAACGCCATGGATCGGATCGCGAAGCGGCATACGCGGACGC
>QOVE01005800.1:0-16179 GCA_003521275.1 Tricholoma sp. MG99 | reverse complement strand
CGAGGAGGGGGACGACAATGAGACGGTACTGACGACAGGACCAGGCGACAACGCAGACAGGGGGACAGGGACCACGACAAAACAGGGACAATGACACGTGGACGACAAGGACGAGGACGAGGGAACAACGGCGCCAACCCAGCACCTGCTCCCGCCACTGCGAGCAACTGCTCGCATGGGGGATTGCGGGCGCTCATGGCGACGAGGGATGACAACGAACGCCACCACACGACCGCCACCACACCACAGCCCTAAGGCCCACGGACGCGAACACCACGCCCAACGGCAAACGAGGGGCGGCAGGTGAGGGGACACCCCATCCACTTCTGCGAGTGGAGGATAGGTTTTTTTCTTCTTGTTTTCAATTACTAATGTCTTCTTTTCAGGGCTTTTGAGTGACCTGAAGCTGAGGAGGAAGCCCCAACACCACCGCTACGAGCCCTGCGCATAAGGTGGGATGAGGGTGCTGGATGACGAGGCGGCAGGGTAACGGAAGGACAAGATGACAGGAACGAGGGGACGAGACGACGAGACGAGGATGGGTACTTTTATTCAATTAAGTTCATGGCCCCTCCCTCATGACACGGGAGGGGCTAATTTGTTTATTCGTTTGGACATGCCCCCTCGCGGGTTAGTTTAATATATATTGATAAGTATAATAGATAAGATGGTTGGACTGTTCTTTGTTGTTGCCGAAGTAAGTCACGTGAATTGTCAGGGGAGGGGTTGAGCAAGGGGTGTTGACTTTTTGCAGAGCAGCACATGCCAATCACTTCAAGTCGGAAGTTCAAGTTTGCCGTTCGGAAAGTCGGAGTCAGATTTCGGGGTCATATGTAGGTTGACTTTATAAACCAGAGTTGAGCTCATTTTCTTTCTCTTTCAAACCACCATCTTCCCTCTAATTTCCAGGCCACTGCGATGTACTCTTCAAAGTCTTCTTGCTCTTCTCAAAGTCCGCGTAGTGTGCGGCAGTGCCCATGGCACTTTTTTCATGTTTTTTTTTAATTTAATTTAATTTTATTTTTAATTTTAATTTTTTAATTTTAATTTTTTAATTTTTTTTTCTTTCTTTCTCTCTTATGAAGTCCATGTCATGTTTGTGGCAGTGCCTCCTCTATGCACTTTCTTCATGTATTTTCCTTTTTGAAGTCCACATCATTGTTTGTGGCAGTGCCTATAGCACTTCATGTATTTCCCTTCTTCCTTCTTGAAGTCCACATTATGTGTGGCAGTGCCTGTGGGTGATTTGGAGCTGTTGAGGCTTCCATGCATGTATTATAGCTAGCTTACTGTATTTTTATATCTGCTTCTATGTCTTTTAATAAAAATACTATTGTCTTTGTTAATTTAATGCTGATCACCTAGGGATTTGCTGGTCAGCTGTACACTGATTCTGCAGGTTCCTTAGTCTGAAAATTTACCACTGCTACCATCCTTTATAAGCTTGGAGACTTCAGTCAATTTTTGGGCAGTCTGTTACTACTTCTGAAGGTTTCTAAGTGTGATACTTCTGGATCTTCAGTATCAATTTGGTAGTATACTGTCACATCCAACTGGCTGATGGCTGCTGATCAGTTGTGCCCTCCTGTTTCACCTGGCAAAATCTATCACTGTGACTGTCCTTTATAAGCTTGGAGACTTCAGTCAATTTTTGGTCAGTCTATTACTACTTCTGAAGGTTCCTCGGACTGATATTTCTGGATCCTCAGTTTCAATTCTGGGGGTATACCATCACATCCAACTGGCTGGCAGCCACTGACCAGTTGAGCTCCTCTGCTACACCTGGTGGAATTCACCACTGCTACCGTCCTATATAAACCTTGAGACTTCAGTCAATTTTTGGTCAGTCTATTACTACTTCTGAAGGTTCCTCAGACTGATATTTCTGGATCTTCAGTTTCAATTCTGGGGGTATACCATCACATCCAACTGGCTGGCAGCTGGTGATCAGTTGAGCCACTCTGTCTCATCTGGTTTAATTCACCACTGCTACCGTCCTATATAAACATTGGGACTGCAGGTGGATTTCTGTCATTATTGCCTCCTGTTATCATAATCTTTCATCCTTCAGGCTGTTGATCATTACATTTTACTAGTGTATACCATCTGTCCAACTAGTACCATTACTTTAAAATGCCTCAGTCTGTGTGCACTGGTGTAATTTGCCAGTGTTACCGTCCTTTAAATAGCTTGTCCAGACCATGTATCAGAATTGTAAATGTTATGGATATTACACATATTTTAAGACCTTATCTAGCCTGATCCTAAATCAGCCAATTCTCTGATGTAGGACTGTTCAGCAATAACGACGAAGGATTCTATGCAATGGAAGAAGCAGTGTCCTCTTATGTTCCACCCTCCCAACTGCGGTTTTTATTTGCTCGCATCATCATTGAAGGGTACCCTGCTTGGCCATTATGGGATACTTTCAGCGAAGCATTGTCTACTGACTTCATCCAGAGCTTACATTCTATGGAACGTGGCATCGATTGCACTCTGCAGCAAATAGGAGAATACATTGAAGATGGCGGTCGGTCTTTACAACAGTATGGCTTACCTCAACCACAACTATGGTCACCTGAAGTCACCAGTGAAATTGAGGCTTTTGAGAATCAGCTTGAGATGCTGCATATGCAGGCATCTGATGAGCAGATGATGATGAATCTTGAGCAACAACATGTGTTCCACTCCATTTACAGTGATATCACACATGCGAACGATCCCGAAATTGCATGCCAACCTCTGTTCATTGAAGGACGACCTGGAAGAGGGAAAATATACATTGTAGATGTGATCGTCAAATTTTTGCACAGCAAAGGGAAGATTGTGCTCACTGTGGGAACAAGTGCACTAGCAGCTTCTCTTCATGAACAAGGTCAAACAGCGCACAACTTATTCAACATTCCTGTTACTGAGGTGTGCATATTGATCTCTGTTCTGATCCTATTTGACCTTTCACCCAAGGATAACACTGATCTTCGCTCAAAAATCCACCCAGAAACTTATTGTGCTGAATTGATCGCAAGCGCTTCCGCCATCGTATGGGAGGAACTTCCCAGTGCTAACAATGCAGTAATTGAGTGTGCCAACAACATCTGTCGACAAATCAAACATTCTTCGTGCTCTTTTGGGGGAATTCCTTTCATAGGCCTCAGTGACTTCTGCCAAATCTCCCCTATTGTCAAAGGTCAAGGACCAACTCCTGCTCTGAACGCATCCATAAAATCATCACAACTGTGGCAAGAATTTAAAATCCACACTCTTAATTATCCACATCGCTCATCTGCAGATCTTGAATATACTGCATTTGTGGACCACATCGGAGAAGATTTCGAACATCCACAAACATCTCTGCACCTTATAGAATGTGTCAACACCCTCGATGAAGCGCGGCAATTCCTCTTTCCTCCTCAAATACTCAATAACCCTTTCCTGGCTATCAGAAGGGCTTTCTTGACCCCATTGAACATCTATGTAGATGAATTCAACGAAAAGATGTTCCAATGCTTGCCAGGCAAACTAGGTAACCACCTTTGCCACTAGCTCTTTGATAATCACTTATCGATTTCATAGAATCGTACTACAGTGCCGACTTCATCAAAGAAGACGACCACATCATTCTCAATGACCACACAGGACTTGAATTCCTGTCCCTCGTCAATCACAACGGAGTACCTCTGCACCATTTGAGGCTGAAGATAGGAGCGGTATGTACTCTGATGAGAAACATGTCTGTGAAAAAAGGCCTGGTGAAAAATGCGCACGTGATTGTTGAACAACTTCACCATCGTTTTGTTCAAGTCCACATCATGAACAACCTTACAGGAGCTTTGGGTGAAGCAATATCTATCCCGCGCATTTGGTTTGAATTCACACCTGCCAATTCATCATGGACCATTCAGCGCTTACAGTTTCCTCTGAGATTAGCAATACATACACTGTTCTTTCCGCAGCCAAACATTCGCCATGGTGTTGCTCTATCTAGCACACTCTGTTCGGTGGACTGGACTATACCTACCATCCGACCGCCTTCGAACGCCATCTAAAAAACTAATTTGCACTTTCGTCGTCCAGTTTGCGACATGACACATGGGAAAACTAGGATAGAGTGGTGGTGAGAGCTATGTAGCGCGGTGTTGAGAATGCCATAGCGGGTATGAGCGCCCGTTGAGTCTGCAAGGTCCGTTTCCTAACTTCGTCAATGTTTCTAGTACCTGCGCTGCCGAAAAATTTCCATTGAAAAAAACAGGTAGTGGCGCTCTTGCCTCTCTTCATGTTCATTCACTGGAAGAGGTATCCATGCCGGAACATCATTGGCATATCCGAGCCCACGATGGCAAGAATAGAATGTTCGCTTAGACGCCGCATCGCAAAACTCACCTGGGCAGCCAAAATGGAGGAACATGACCAGCAGTTTTCGAGCATGTGCGACGAGATACGGCTGCACGAGGACGCTAAAGCGACGCATCGTCTGGAAAGGTAAGTGTTCTTCGTCTCGTCCCACCCAATGCGAACTGATAGGCTGCAGAGCAACCCTGTACCCCCAACCACCACGTCCCAAACAAGCCCCAACGCCGTACCGAAAGCCTACGTTCGATGAAATATACATTTCGGTAAGTTTCCTTCACCTTCGAAGACCTAAACCCCAGAATTGATTGATGACTTTCAGTGATGTTACCATCACAACGTTATCTAGAATCGTGAACCGTTCAAGCGCCTCAGGGAGGATGCGAACTCCAGATCCTTGGTTTATCTTTTGTCTACGTATTCACCCATAGCAACAGCTTCTAGTTTCTATCCCCCAAGCTCTCACGTGAAACTCCGAGCCGCCTTGGATGTCGGAGTTGTCGGTTCATTGGTTCAGCCTTCGGCGAAGCTGATCCGGCCAGCTGCTACGCCATAATTTCATGGATTGTATGCGGTCTATCACGTCGCTAGGACAGTTAGTGTGCTTGAAAGCAGAGGTACGTCGGATAGTGTCGTCTGCTTTCCCTGCCTTTCTTGATGACGCTGATGTTTCGTTATATTAGCGCGATCCTCGTTCTCGGCGCCTATTCTTACCGGAATGAAAACTAGCGCCGTCCCTTCGAGGATGCAATCAAGATTCGAAAGGTTTCTTCGACTCGCAGGTATCATTTGGGTGGAGGCTTATTCTATTGAGTAACCCGGGGTACCCACTGAAACCCTGGGTTGCAAGACTAACCCCCCAACTTTTGTAGTGATTGCAAGGGTTGTTGTGGTTTGTACTCCGACCGGTGACTCCGGCCGTCAACGCACGTATGTGGCTAGCGCTGCCCTCTGCTGTTTTCGTTTCTTCGCCGTTGTAATCTTCAACTTGTCTTCAACCATTCGCAATTCGCCGCGATAGCGAAGGCTCATGTCTGATTTCATGATACGCAACGACTTTAAAGGCATGTTCCAGCACGAGAGGTGTATCATCGGCTGCTATTCGCTTACTGCCTGCGTGTGCTATTCCCCAGGTACTTGCCATCCCTCTCATAACTCACAATGACTCTGATAGCCCGAATTCAACAGGGACTTAAATAGGGCTAATGTCAACCTCACCACTTCGATGGCATACAGGTTGGCAAGGATATGTTGGGCAGAGGAGATCATCGTAAGTAGATAATGTTTGGTGCGTTCCCACTCTCTGCCCCTGCCAGATCTCTGTTCTAATCACACTATTGTGGCTTGTTCTTGATTTGTATGTCTTGTCTGTAGATCGAACTGCAAACATTCGCAATAGGCCATGCACTGGAATAAAATTTTGCTTCTCCTATGGTATCTTGAGTCATCGACATCTTTGCGAAAGGTATATAAGAGGCTAGCAGGTGTGACGGTACGGCTTAGCAGACAATTCAAGTGGCTGTGCCCTTTGCGACAGTCCCGCATCGGTGCCTGTGATTATCGCGAATTGATACTGCACCCTTGTTTACTGTGATCCTCCCATACTGCATCTGCTGTTCCTCCTCCCCTCCACCACAAGGCTGACCCTCAAGTGCACCAGTGATGTGCGCAGACCGAGGCCGTCCCTTGTTTTTTATCAATGGGGGATCATGGATTTGTTCACTAAGGCTTTCCACATCCTCGATGCATCTTATTATTATTTTTGTCATTCATAAGTATATATTCATGGATTTGCTACGAAACGAACAGAATATCGCTGAGCTGGTTGACAAGCATCAAGCTGCTCTTGAGTTTGAATATTAGCAAGAAGGGGACATAGCGCAGTCTGTGCTTCATGAAAGACAGTGCGTGCTCCAAGGGTTTTTGTAGGTTGAGCTGGTGGTGGTGTGAAGTTATGAGTCAAATCTATGATTCGATAGGTGAGAGCATTGTCTGATGTTGACCGAGAATGTGAGTTCATTTGTTTGTAAAGTGTACTCTCGTGTCACTGGGGGAACATTAGTGTTCAGAGGTAAAAAGGACGGATAAGCCTGTTCAAGAATTTGACTGAACGTCAGGCCTTGTAAGTGCTGGAGATAATGAGCAGCAGATGCTGACGAAGTAGTGTAGGTCCAAAAATTGCTCATGCCAGCCGCAAAAAGTAGTCTGCGACTTGTGAGCATATCAGCAAACATAAAACTTGAAAGGTAAACGCACCTCGGACTACCACAAATCATCTCCTCGCCCACCCAAAGTTGTCGGATGACTGGCTGTATCCTCAAATTCTTCCTGTCCTTGATTGATTTGCCATGCTCATAGTAATCAGTATGTACCTTAAAGAGATGAATCTTACTTCTGGTACAGAACCGTAGAAGTCAGTTGTACGTGATTCAATGCTTGCTAAAGTGAGCACTGACAACGTAGCCAGATCATCGTTGTGAGTAACCAGCGACTCGGAGACGTTACACACAGCCACCGGCGAGCCGGCCAAACACACGATCCCAGGTTTCTACTTAGACTTATAGGGTTTCAGTGGGTACCCCGGGTTTCTCAATAGAATAAGCCTGGGTGGAAGGTACATTCCAGTGCTTCAAAGTTGCTTGCTGTGTTTACATACTAACAAGCATCACAAGCAAGAGCTATGCGACGTGCCGCCGAGAATATTATAACGATGATGATAATGCTTCCTGATGTCGCCCCAGTAGCAGTGGTTCGAGTCTTGGGCTACTTACTGGGACTCGAGTGGCAAATATGTCGATATGCATGTGAGTGAATGAGCATTCTCTCACTCAGTCATGTTGCTGGACTGAGTACTAATCATCTACTTAACAGCAAGCTTGTGCCCATGGGCGAGCCGTCGATGTGAAGACGAGTTTGGAACCAGTTTAAGGTCGCGGTACTATTATTACCTGTCGTCTTCGATTTGTGTGCGAGGGATCTCCACCAGGCAGGGAAATACAGATGGACGTGATTGTTGTCTAATAACACCAGACTGGAACACACAATCACTCGAGCTTCATAAAGGTTTGTGTTTCGTACGACATCATTCTTGATTTATTCTTTTGTTTACAATTATTCATACCTGATCTTTTACATAACGATATGTACGTGTCAATGGTATCAAAATGTATGCTCGAACCCCAATCCCTATTAGCACTCACATGCTATGTTGGCGACGCATATTGTGTTCCATGTTGTAATTATCAATCGTCGTTAGTACCTCGAACAGTCCAGCGAGACCAATGTCCCTCATCGTAGGCAGCACCAGGGTTCATCGACCTCCGAAGATCCTGTTCTGCGTTTGATTTCGCCTTATACAGATCTTTCCAGCCATACGACGCCTGTAGGAGGGCGTCCCATATGTCGGTTTGAGGGTTCACCGGGTTCAAAACCTTAGATGAGACACCCGCACACCAGATATCATAAACGATAGCATCATAGTTTGATGTTGATGCATGCCTGGTTACGACCAGACGTGGGGTTTTAGCGGCGAGGGCGAAGAATATCCTGATGAGGGGAACCGCAGCATCTCCGGCGTTCAAGATACCAAGCTGGAAAGGGTCCATGGCATCAAACGCCTCCTGTTTCGGGTCGTCTTTATACTTGGAGTCATTCTTGATCTGGTAAAGGATGAGGCCGAGGTTGTCGAGGGTTAATTGGGTGCCGGATCGCAAAAAGACATTGATGGCGTCGATTGAGCTAAAATTGTTGGCACACAAAATGCCAGCTGCCCTGGTCATTAAAAGAAAAAGAAAAAGCTTATCGATGGATGTGTAGTCATGGAGTTTGACGAAATGATTGAAATGCATCTTTGCATCAGGGAAGTCGTTCTGTAATTCCTTCAGTGCCTCCGCTGACTTGGAAGAGATGACGCGGTTCTGAATCATATCGACAGGATCTCGGAAAAGATGCCTGGATACGAAAGACGCAGCATCGAAGAATCTGCATTTCCCTCGTGGACGTCCACCTTGATCCGGAGCGCCAACAGCTTTATCACGAGCTAGAGTAAGCAACAAAAGGCCAACGAACTCGCCGCGGTCGCCTTTGTGGACCGCGAATCCTTCTAGTACATTTCTAAATTGTTTCGGTGCATCGAATAATGGCTTCGACATCATAGCATAGGCAGCCTCCGATAACAGAGGCTCGGAAGCAGATACGGTAGCCATGCTCTCGAAGGCAGCGTCGATCTTGAGACAAACTCGCATGTGTCCTTCCACCTGACCCCTCTCCGTGGCCTGAGCGAGATACGTGGTCGAATTGAATTCGATAGGCAATCGTTGAGAAAGGCAAGCAAGGGCCTGATTGCGACTGAGCTCTGACGTAGCAGGATCAGCATTAAGGAGCTTCCCAGCTGCAAACAGGACAATGTCTTCTTGAACAGTTCGCTCGCCAGCATCATAGCGAGACCCGAATCTTGATGCGAAATCATATCAGCATAACAGACTAACGAACAAGTCAGTTTAATAAAACGTACAAGGGACGACCGAGGTGAGCTATATGCGAGTCAGTGGTTACATTCTCTAAAGACCGGTCTTCTTCGAGGGATACTCGTTTTGCCAAAGTATCAAAACCTAAATCTGTGAAAGGCTGGATCAGGGCCAATTGGCCACAGATGACACGGCGAGATACGTCTTCATCCTTGGCCGATGTGAATTGAGAAATCTTTCCTGTGGTAGACAGAAAAAGAGAGAAGAGCGGGAAGCGGTGCAATGCACGCAGCACATGTCGCAGCTCGCTGAAGTTTGACCATGCATCTTCTCTAACCCCTTCTCGAGCAGTCAAAGTGTGGGCTTCATCGAAGGTCAGAATTATGAGAGGAACCTCTGGCTCGCTGCCAGCCGTACCGACCCCTGATGCTATGTTGGACTTCAGCGTCGCAGCAGGGAGCGTAGGGGTTTGTCGGTGTGTCCTGGCGCGCAAGGCAGTGACGAGTTTGTTGCAAGCGTGAAAAGGGGCGAAGGAATAATCGGTGGTGTTTATCGGCAAAGGTGACCTGTGACCCGGGTCGTTCTTCCTTTCAGCTTCATCAGTGTCCTTCAGGAAATCCGAAATATGCCAGTCAGATAGGAAATACAATATAGGGACAAATCATACCATTGGGGCGTTCATTTGCTCTTCTGCAATTTGAACTACGTTATTAAAAAATTCCCTTCTAAACACGTTGTGCTCTTTCATAGTTTGACCCTCAGTCATGAGTCTTCTGAATTCCGCAGCTACCTCGGAATCATCCAAATGCGGGTCAAAGAGCGGGCCTTCCAAGATGTGTTCCACGTGCTGAAATAGAGCGGCGAGGAAACAGTAACAACGCTTATACGACTCCGCTTGCGTGCATTTCTTGGCTAGAAAGTCACGAACTACATGATCGGCAGGAGGAAACCCTGTAAATGTGAACGAGCATCGATGATCATTCAGTACGAGACTACGACGACATGGTAGGGACAGTGGCACCTGTGGATTTTGCGTCCCTTAGATTCATCGGTATGGAAAAACGGTGTTTCCCAAGTTCATCGACTGTTCTTGACTTGCCCATTCCCGATGACTGAACAATGGCGGCGTAGTGGGCATAGACCTTGGTATTGTTGGGTTCATAATGTCTCGTTATGTGCATCCATAAAGCGTCTGCTGCCCGTCCGATGAATGTGCGTTCCCAGGAGTCCTCCGTTGCTAAGGAACAAGATCGGTGAACAATTAGTTGAACAATTTTTCTTTAAAACATACCTTTCTCTTGTTGGTGAGATACCACATCTGTGACTGTTATTATGGGCTGTGGAGGACGAAGAATTTCTACATTTGGTGTTAATACGATTATATGCTGATAGATGGGGTGAGTTACTCAGGTTACGGATGTGCTTGAAAGATCTCGCTTCCCAAGCCCTCCACAACTCTGCCTGTAGCTCTGGGTTCCCTTCTACAAACGATATGCTGGAAAAGGTTCCGTACTTTGGATCAATGCAACCCTCCGAATTCTGTGTAATGGCGTTTAGAAGCACAAGAGCACCCCATATTCCAGGTGGCGGGGGTGTAACAGGGAATTGTGCCAGTACTGCCTTGTCCAATTTAGCATGAGTTGCATCATCAAGCATGTTGGCGGCTGTTTCCATAGGTATGTTAGGTTTGAGTCGGGTGGCAGGACGGTCACAGACAGAAGATTCTGAGTGAGGAGTAGAGCGCTTGAGGGAATTGTCGTTCATAGATCAGGAGGATCCAAAATGATAGAGTGGCACGAACTTTGTGGACGCAAACCATGGATGTCATGTGTGGTTCGTATCTGATATCACAATGTTTAAACCCCGCTAATTATAACGTGACCGTTTACTTCAATACCGTGACTTGGGACCAAGCCTTGACTCTGAGTCGGCGATGGCTTCCTTGTCATGGAAAGCAGCGCCTATTTCAAGAACGAATAGAGGCTGAATGGAGGCACTCTCCGCTTTGCCACGCCGCGGTTCGCCAAATATGTCCAATGTTGAAATATCGAGCTCAGCCGTATCAGGCCGCTTAGCCGTATCAGGCCGCTCTTTGGTCCTGACGCTGTTCTGTTATCATGATCCGCCTTCGTTGCCTAGTTACCAGTACTTATATATATTTCGCTGTACTGTATCGTGCTCTTTGAGCACTTGTAACCCACGGGCGCTTTACCTTTTTGCAACATCCAAGAACTTGTAAGAACTTGGTGCTTGTTTATCCAGTCGGCCCTATCTCTAGTAGATCTCAGTGGTATACCTATACCTTGCCTATACCTACCTGGACTGTCTACTGACTCTTTATAACTCGAAAGACAGAGAGGCTTCAACGTCAACGGTCACCAGTCACTAGTTCAACTGGTTACCCCACTACTACTAGTCCTTGCAAACTCACACAATGCCCACGGTGAAGGGCCCACACGGATTAGTCTTCTGACTATTTTTTTTCTTCTAATGCCTACTCCGTACGTACTATAGGACAGCGACTGGGGGTGAAATGGTGATTGCCGCATGGACAACAGTGCGTATCGTATGTTTAGAGTGGTAGACCTTGGTTCACCGGGCCTGCAAAAGCCAATCTCGTTCTTCCTCTTCCTAAAATCGTAAGCCAACCTTCTATCGCCCANAGAAAAATCTCGCCTGCCATGAAATGGTAAGCATCTCTTAAGGGGCTACTCTATGATAGACCTGACACAATTCTGGCCAGCGATTCACTGCTACATTCCCTGATGCAGGAGAAATGACGAGCGTATATCCATGCTAAAGATGTTATTGAATTCAGGTATGCCGGTAATGTTACTGACTCTGTCGCCTGATCAAACAGAGTTTAGGATCCGAATTCTCTAAGCCACCAACTACAATTGCAAATTCTAGAAACACAAGCACACCAGGTACTGCCTTTATCCGTTATGCGCATCTTGAGCTCTTGCTCAATGTGTATGCGTTGGAGGTTGCGGGGAACTACGTGTCGATGAAGATGTATGGAACGTTGAACATTGGGTGACGTGTACCGATGAATGGGTTGGCTTCTCAGGATATATAGATGAGGTTGCTTGGTGAATGGATTTATATCTTGGTTCTAAACGAAATTTGTCCGTTAATGCCCTGAGGAGTAGTAGTGTCTCATTAGATTGGAATACACACCATGGCATTGCGGACCTGTTCTCCTTTGACTTTACATTGAGATGGAAGAGAGTAAAGTGAGATGGAAGAGAGTGAAGTGAGATGGGAGAGAGTAAAGTGAGATGGGAGAGAGTGAAGTGAGATGGAAGAGAGTGAAGTGAGATGGGAGAGAGTGAAGTGAGATGAGAGAGATTGAAGTGAGATGGGAGAGAGTGAAGTGAGATGAGAGAGATTGAAGTGAGATGGGAGAGAGTGAAGTTAGATGGAAGAGAGTGAAGTGAGATGAGAGAGAGGTAGGAGCAGGGTGAAGCAGGATGAAGACAGATAGGAACAGGAAGAAGCACCATAAAGAGAGGGTGAAGCAGGTTGAAGCAGGTGAAGAGAGGTAGAAACAAAAAGGTAGGAAAAGGGTTGAGGAAGGCAAGAACAGGGTGGAGAGAGGTAGGGAATGGGTAAAGCAGAGTGAAAAGAGATAAGGACAGGGTGAAGTAGGGAAAAAAAGGGGAAGCAGGTGAAGAGAGGTAGAAAAGGTTGGAGGAGGTAAGAACAGGGTGGAGAGGGGTAGGCAGGGTGAAAGCAAGTGAAAAGAGACAAGAACAGGGTGAAGCAGGTGGAAAAGAGTGAAGCAGAGTGAATAGAGATAAGGATGGGGTGAAGCAGGTAGAAAAAGGGTGAAGCAGGTAGAAGAACAGGATGGTGCAGGTAGAACAGGGTGAAGCAGAGTGAATAGAAAAAGAAAGAGAAGCATGGTGAAGCAGGTGGAGTGAAGTGATAGGAAACAGGTGAAGTAGGGTGAAGAGTGGTAGGAACAGGGCAAGGCAGAGTGAAGAGTGGGAGGAACATAGTGAAAAAAGGTGAAGACAGGTACAGATGGCTGATGCAGGGTGAGAAAAAGCTGAAGCAGAGTGAAGAAGGGCTGAAGAAAGGTGAAGAAAGGATAGGGATAGGCTGAAGAAAGGTGTAAAGTGAAGACAAGTAGGAATGGCTGAAGCAGAGCGAAGAAAAGATAGAAATGAACTGAAGCATAGTGGAGAAGGGCTGAAGCCAGGTGAAGAAAGATAGGAATAGGCTGAAGAAAGGTGTAGAGTGAAGACAGGTAGGAATGGCTGAAGCAGAGTGAAGAAAGGTAGGAAAGGCTGAAGCAGAGTGAAGAAAAGGTAGGAATGAATTGAAGCATAGTGAAGAAGGGCTGAAGCAAGGTGAGGAATAGGCTGATGAAAGGTGTAGAGTGATAGCCAAAAATGAAGCAAGAGTGAAGGAAGAAGAAAAGGACAAAGGAAAAGAAGGGATCAACAGAATGGTGAGAAAAAATGGAAAAAGGAGGAGAACCATTGTGGATGGGCTAGTTGACCTGTTCGCCAACTAGCACGTTCATGAGGCTTTCTATGAAGCTGTGATTCTACACCGACAATCTTCAGCTATTGTCATCAGGGGATTGGCAGGGGTTTGGTATACCTAGATAGATTTGATCAATGGTTAGCACTCCACAATCAGTAGATAAGATATTATCTAGCCTTAACATATCATAAAATAAATGTGAACAGGGGTCAGATACTGACACTTTACTGACAGAATTGCATGGTCTGATATTACTACACAGGAGCCTGGAATTTCACTAGCCAATGACATAATTTTATACCACCTAGCTCCTCTGTTAGTCATTCTTCCTAATGTTTGTCACTTGCTGACCAGCTTCTCAGCTTCTTGTAGGAAAGGTTCAGCAACTGGTGCTTGTACTAACACAATTGCAATGTATGATTTTTGTATATCATAATATACAATTGTTCAAGAGAATGAAATAATGTTATCTCTGATTTTCCCTGCATCTCATTTTTCCTGGAGTCCATCACTTGCTGATAACACACCTGAATTCTTGTATAAATCTTTCATGAACTGATGCTTTTATACTGGTGTTCCAGTGAAAGATATAATAATATCTGCCACATCTCATTCTTTCTGAAGCCCATCACTGGCTGATAAAACAACTACATGATTGCAGAAAATGTTCATGCACTGATGTTTCTATACAGGTGTTCTACTAGAAGATAACATTTACAATGTTTACAAATTGTTATCCGCCTATGTCTACAAAAGACTTGGGACATCCCTAGGCAGCCTCAATGGACCCGAAATTAATGTCTACTGTTATTAATCTCCTGTGTCTCAATGTCTTCCCCCCTTCTCATTCCTCTCTGCCATTTCCCTCTGCATGTTACCCCATATCATCCCTGCCAGGGAGTCCGAGAATAGCCTCAAGATGCCAATCATGTGATATGTGGTAGATGGTCATCCCTAGATAATAGAAGGAATAATGTAGCAGCCATATATCATTGTTTTTGAACATGGACTTAGCTATTGAGAGGAGATCACTTGCCATAGCCTCACCCAGGCCCTCATCCATCAGCTTCATCTTTATTTTCTCTACATTTCTTTTAGCTGTTTCCAGCCTCCATCTTCAAGTTGAACTCCACATAGGCTAAAGCCGATCTGTGCCAAAAAGCTATGACGTAGGTGGGCCGTGACCATGGTCTGATATTCACCAACAAACATGAGCTGATACCACTTCCAAAAAAAAATGTCAGTGCACCATACAAGTCGAACTGAGTTGCATACCAGTCCATGGACCCCCCACTGCCCACAATCCAAATGCCCCTCCCCCAATCCCTGACATGTGCACTCTACACCTTGCACTTCCTCTCCATGTGCAATGCCCACATCTTTGAATTCAGTGCTCTTTCTCGCTGACTTGTTCCCTGGGACACTCTCAGTGTCCATATATGCCCTTGTACGCGCTGCGTGGGCCATATTCCTTGTGCCTGCTGTGGGGCAATATGTTGATACAGGGATAGGCTGCGAGTCTTGGGGTGTGTATCTTCCGATCCGTCAATGTCATCGTCATTGTCGCCCATTAGAGCAGTCAATATGGGACTCTGTACTAAACAGACTATGCTCAACATATATTGTCTCCATTGTTGAACTGGGAACTGATGTTGTTCTTGTTGCAGCCCTGAAGAAGTCGAAGCCAAGGCTTGCACAGAAGCCAACTTACTCGCATCTTCAATGATCGCTGTTTGGGATTTCGTGCATATATGCAATGGTTGCATTGCACCTGGGGGCAATGCCGCCATGTCTACTGGACTGTGGCTCGCACCTACATGGGATAACAAAGGCGGCAGTGAATTGTTGTCGTTGAAAGGCAGTACAGCTGTGAATCCAGAATTGCTTTGTTGCCCAATGGAAGGGAAGGTATGTGTTAAGTCACTGGCAATCGTGTATGGTGTATCTATATGTGCTCTTCCTCCGCTGACCCTCGAGAACCCAGATCCAGTCTGCCCAACAGTTGTCGTAGACTGTGATTGCCTAGGTGGCATTTGTAGACTCAAAGTGGGCGTTGATGACAACGGAAAATCCATTAGTGCCCCTACAGATGAGTAGCCCGATCTCCGGGAAGGCTGCCATGCACCCATGATGAATCCCTCATCCTCACTGTCCTCTCTATAAGGCCGCATCACATGCTCAGGTTTCCGTACCAACTCGTGGTGGGGACCCCGATGTGTCGACCCCTTCCTCGAATCTGCGCCCAGGAATCGTGGAGGCGGTGTGCTCGAATCACTGGTCACGTCTTGCCAGTTGAGGAAAGCTGGTAGAATGTAGGAGGAACCCAAATCATGGTGTTCGCTATGCGACATAAGTTCAGCAGGTTTGTAAAGATGATTGCAGGGATGGGCATGTGTATGGCATCTATTCCGATGTTGCTTGTTCCGAGAGGATCTTCAAACACACCATGGTCAATGCAAGCTGATTTGATTTTCAGCAGTTAAAGAAGACGCACAAGCAAATTGTGGCCAGTCAACAGCAACCATAGCAGGAATGGCACACCACTGGGTATGAAAAATGACATCCCTCAGGGACAGAGTGCCAGGAGAACTTCAACACAAGATAAAACTACTGAGAAAACTCTACATACAAAAACGCAGGAGCGCAGGGGAAGTTGATAATCGCTCTCTGCTAATGGCACTCGCAAGGATGAAGCCAGCGCTCTGCGCCCTAGACCATAACCCTTGATCATGTTGTGTGATACCACGTCCCCGGGCCCATGCTGAGATGATCCTAGCAATCCCCACTACGACCCAATATGCTATTGCAAGGAAAACCCATTCCCAGAAAATCACATTTGCTATGCCAAACGGTGAATCAGGCTCAGGGC
>QOVE01005797.1:0-13600 GCA_003521275.1 Tricholoma sp. MG99 | reverse complement strand
CTCAGAGTTTCGATCACATGACCGTTTATTTTTCTGAGTCGTTCGGCCGGGCCTGCCCCACGTTTGCGATGTTTTCAATGCTCTGACTCACTGCTCGGAGGCTCAGTCTCACTGCTTGCTTCTGTGTCCTGCTGCCGAAAATCGCGTCTGATACTATGATGGTTCATAATTATGCATCTACTTTCATTGGTTCATCGCTGACAACTCGACAGAACACATCTGAGTCAGAGGAAATACCGGTCATGTCTGCCCTGTTTCTTTCTTGTGGTATTGTTCGGGCTGAGAAGTATTTTTGGCCATAGTGACTTTATGGATGGTACCAGTACCGATCCTCAGAAGAGAAAAGCTCTTGCAAGTCAGATCCAGCATGCTTGTAAAAACGTGAAGATCTTCGTTCTTAGGCATTGATTAACAGTACTGAAATATAAATCTGGTCAGGTTGGATTTTTTTACCGTAAGATTTCTATTACTATCAGTGTTTGTGGGTATTCTTTATTATTTTGACAGTCAAAAACCATGGAATACCTGAAGAACGTATTCTAGCTGCGTTGTGCGCTGGAAAGGAGTTCTTCGACTTGCCAAGATCAAAAAAGATGGAGGTTTGTTCAGATGTTTCCACTTCTGTACATAGATAATTGAATTGGTATTTTGATAGCTTGCGATACACAAAGATTCTAACTTCAAGGGATATACTGGTCTCCTCCAGGAGAATGTCAATCCACAGGGCCTGGGGGACGTCCATGAAGGGTTCGACATTGGCTGGGAACCTGAATTTGCCTCCGATGCCAGTGACACTGTGCGAAGCGTCCAAGGAGCTATGTCTGGGTCCAATATATGGCCGGAAGAGCTGCCTGGCTTCAAGGAGGCAATCCTTGCATACTAGTAAGTCAAATATAATATCATCGCAACGTCGATAACTCGTCGAAATCGCAGTCATTCTGCTATCAAATTAGGCCGGATACTCTTTCCTTTGTTTGCTCTCGCACTAGATCTTCCGGAGGATTTTTTTGATGACAAGGTTTACTGTGCCATTTCAAACTAGTACTACTTCTTATCTTAATGCGGTTCAGACCACTAGACCCGCTGCCATCATGCGGATTTTACATTATCCCCCACAGAATCCTGTAAACCCTGACGATCGGAAGGTTGGTATTGGAGCCCACACAGAGTGAGTATAAGTTATAAGTATGATCATGTCGTGATTGACTGATTAGACAAACCTTAGCTATGAGGCAAGCTGGTGTCCAGTGTTATAGCTGACTTATCATGATGGTCGCCCAGTGCTTCACCCTTCTCTGGCAAGATGATGTCGGAGGACTCCAGGTACAGAGCACGACCGGAAAATGGATAGATGCTAAACATATGACTGGCACTATTGTTGTTAAGTACGTCCTAGTGAGTTGCAAAACTAGCCCAGTTGTCTGACAGATCAATCTCTGTAGCATCGGAGACCAATTTGCTAGATGGACAAGTATGTCTAGTTTTTCTTCGCATTTATTTCATTCCATATTCATTTTTTGGAGATGATGTGTTTAAGTCAACGTTGCACCGTGCTATCAACTATTCTGGGAAGGAGCGCTACTCAATCCCACTATTTTTTGGCACAGATTACGATATATTATTGGAAGTGCGTACCGTTTATTTCAGCTGTACAGCTTTAACAAATCCCTAATTCAAAGCCTATATCAACTTGTGTCTCCCCCGATTCACCTGCGAAATATGAGGTTATCACAGCTGGCGAATATGTGAAATCTCGTTTGGAAGCAACATATATAAATTCGGAAATGGACTTGGAGTAACTCCTGGTGGGATGAAACCTAGAGATCTATCATTGAGGGCTACCGGGATGCTGTTTTCGACAGTAGTAGGCTTTTCGACTTTGTAACAACATCAGGATGGAAATTCAGCGAGGACATCATCCTCATTGCCTCAATTCTGCCGCTCATCTGATATTGACGTCGGCGAGATTCGTTTCCACATACATGTGGACACGTTCCGTTTCGCCTTTGACTATCGTGGAATCATCTCTGCGGAACAATGCCGCTTTTCCGCATTTATACTCGTGCTCGATATGACGATATGCTTTACAGCGCGTTCTGGAGCTGAGGTCGCATTGGTTTGACCTATGAGCACTAGACAACGCTAATTGCTCACTTCTCGACGGAAGGGATGCGAGGAAGGTTCAGATGGAACCTGAGACGAGCTGCGTGGAAGACACCAATATCGATGGCGCGCCCGGCCAGGGCGAAAGGCCCGGGCGTTTAGGAATGCAATTTTGCTATGGACTCAATGGGGATGTTTGTTAGCAATCCCACATCCGCCTGTAACGCATACAACAGGGAGTTAAGGCGGCGTGAATAGACCTGGAGAACAGTCAACTTTCCGAAAAGGAAGGTAATTCACCATACGCCGAAGACCCGCTTGCATGACAGAGGTTCTGTCAGATTGTTACTCCGGCTACTGCTACTTGTGGTTGATCAGGTCACCAGCTAGTCATCACGGAAGTCACCAGCCTAGACCCAGTGGTATCCTCTGGATGCAAGTAGATTACCTAGTATTAATAGTAATACTACTTCACTGGCAGGTTAAAATCATGCTCGCAGGTGACGACACATCTGCCGGAGAAACCACATATTCTTAGTGTTGCACAATAATTCATCATACCAGAGCCAAGTTGTTACGGTGCCGACGTAGTCTCCCGTAGCCAGACCAATAATATCAGTGCCAACGGGTACTATGAGATAGAAAGTGGAGGACTCTTCCACCAAAAAAAACGGTTGTTTACAGTACGTACCACCATGTGTCCCTTCTTGATCTTTACCATACATGATGATTCACTGGACCTTGGATCCGGGAGTTGAGTTGCAAGTAGAGTCCAAGCGGCGAGGATAGGATATGATACTAGTAGGTTTACCATCGCGCATCGCCGCGGTTCCGCTCAGGAACAGTGGAGGTAGATCGGAATTTGAATCATAAAAAAATGGGAAACGACCTAACTTAGTACAAGGTACTAATCAGACTAAGTACTTACTCCCGGGCCTATCCCATCCTATAAGAGTCTCACCCTGAGCTGGATGTTTGAAGTGTCGAAAGTTCTCACCATATCACTGGCAACCAGCGTTCTTCAGGATACTGAAGAAAGTGAGCCTGAGGCCCGGGATTGTCATTTTTTTGCTAGTACTGCTGCGACCGTCCGAGGAATTCTTCGTCTTCGATATCGATATGGCTTCGCTGTCGGCGGATGCTTCGACTCGCCTGTTAGATCCAGATCCTAAACTTTCGACACACGACCTGTTTAACCCGACAAGCATTTTTAATGTCGAAGACCTAGTTGTCGTCATCACAGGGGGAGGCACGGGTGAGTGTCAAAAGCAGATCCTCAGCCTCGCGCTTCTTGAGCCCGAATAAAACCATCATGGTTAAGCGAGATTGTTTGGCAGGTATCGGGCTGATTATGGCAACTGCCCTTGAGAACAATGGTGCAACGGTCTATATCGTGGGCCGTCGGTTTGAAGTAGTAAAAAGAGCAGCACAAGAGAACAACGTACGGTTTCTACGCAGCCTTCAATATGTGCAGCGTCGGGCCTCATCGATATCTAGAAATTCGGCAATTTGCTACCGCTGCAATGTGATGTCACGAATCGCAGTGATCTTCTTGCTCTCGTTGGCACTATCAAGGCTCGCCATGGGTATATTAATCTACTCATAAATAACGCCGGGATAGCTAGAAACCTCTACTCGCACCCTCTACCAAGCCCGGAACAGCAAAGAGGAGTCCAAAGTGCCTCGTCTTCCGATTCTCTTTCTACATGCCCATCTCTACCAAACATCAAAACTTTCCAAAGTGCCCTGTGGAACACGGGATCAATTGAAGACTTCGCTGAAACATTCGCCACGAATGTCACTGCCGTATATTACACCACAGTCGCATTTCTCGATTTACTGCATCAGGGGAACGTACGACAGCAACTTCAATGTCGCGCCACCATAGCTAAACTTACATCCAATCCGGCTATGCCACCACGGCCACCGCACTGGGCTTCACAAGTAATATCTGTATCTTCATCAGGGTCCTTCAGATTAGATGCCAAGATACTTTCGCCGTCTTATACGCTGTCCAAGTGTGCCTGTACACATCTTGGCAAGCTTCTCGGGAACCTACTGGCACCTTGGGGTATACGAAGCAATGTCTTAGCTCCTGGAGTTTGGCCAACAGGTAAGCCTGTAACCTTGGTATATAGGCCATCTCCTACATAAATGATCACCTTTTCTAAGACATGACGACCAACCCAACTACAAATGTCAAGCTTGACCCAGTTGTTCTCGCTGACTCGGTTCCCCTGCGCCGTGTGGGCACACCAGAGGTATGCGATATGATTCGAGCTGTTGCGCGCTAGCTAACGCCGAGACCTAACGAAGGACATGGCTGGTGCAATTTTGTTTATGGCGAGTCGTGCTGGAGCCTATGTGAACGGTGCGGTTTGGCTTGTAGATGGTGGTCGGATAGGTACCGTCCCGAGTAGTTATTGATTTTGGATAAGCATTTCAAATACAACATGCGCTAAGCACTGACGATGTAACATACACTGCTGGATCATTCAACGAATCACCTAATCCTAGTCATTTCGAGAGACAAAGATACGTAGTACACAATACGAGTAAAAGTCGACGATGTGGTTTGGAATAATACAATGCCAGTGATTCACCCTCCATACATTTCGCCACTGTACACCCTTGCCTTTGGTACGCTGGTTTAGTTCCGCGACCGTGCGCCTCCTCTCCCACCCCGAGTACTGGAATTAGAGGCAGGGTCTGTCCTGTTCGTTTTTGCGTTGGTATGGTTGGAAGTGGGGTGAGACTTGTTTACTTTCGTGGTGGTGGGGTTGGAGGTGACGGAGGCGGTGACGGACTTGTTCTCCGTAGTGGTAGTGGTAGTGGTCGTGATGACGGTAGTGGTCGTGTGGGCGACGGCAGTGCTGGTTGTCTGAGCGCGCTCGGTGGACGCTTGAGGGCGCTTGGTGCTTTGAGGGCGTTCGGTAGTTGCTTGACGGCGTTCGTTGCCCTGAGGGCGTTCGGTGTTTGCGTGAGGGCGTCTGGTGCCTTGGGGACGTTCGTTGCTTGCATGAGGACGCTCGCCGTGTGCTTGGGGGCGTCTGGTGCCCTGAAAGCGTTCAGTGTTTAATTGAGGGCGTTCACTTATTTTGGGGCGCTCGGTACGTGCTTGGGAGCCCTCGGCGTTTCCTTGGGGGCGCTGGGAGCGGTCGGCATTTCCTTGGGGGCGCCTAGTCCTTGCCTCATGGCGTTCGGTGTCTGCATGGGGGCGCCTCGTGTTTGCTTGAGGGCGATCGGTTCTGGCTTGAGGACGATCAGTCCTGGCTTGAGGGCCATCGGTGCTGGCTGGCGGCCGCCTAGTCCTTGCTTGGGGACGACTAGTGTTTGCATTGGGCCGCCTGGTACTCGATTGAGGATGTTCGGTGTTGGCTTGGGAGCGCCTGGTCCTTGCTTGTGGCCGCTGCGTCGTAGTGCCAGTCACTTTAGGCCGCTTGGCCTTTTCGCAGCCAGATTCAGTGTGCTGGGCGAAGGCGGAGGGATCAGTGAAAGTTCTTGGGCAGAAGCGACATCTGAATGTGTGTGCGCCATGGGCGGCAGATGATGAGTGCTACATAAAAAATCATGCATCAAGTCCCGAGGAGCATTAAAATGGACCAAGCATACCTGGGCAAGGGCAGTCGAGCTCGAAAAGTCTTTTGAGCAGATGAAACACCAGTTGTGCAAGGAGCTATCGGTCAAGTGCCTGATAAGGGCCTCTTGGTTGGCAAAGTTGCGATCGCACGAATCGCATTTTCCGCCCTCCTCCACCCTTTCGTCGCTTTCACCGCCTTCACCGCCTCCGTCGCCTTCCTTGCCTTCATCGCCTTCATCAACTTCCTCGCCTTCCTCGTTCTCCTCGTCTTCATCGCCTTCCTCAAAGTCATCATCAAAGTCATCGACTTCATCGAATTCATCGTCGAATTCATCGACCTCATCGCCTTCATTGCCTTCAATGCCTTCATTGCTCTCGTTGCTGTTTTGATGATCATTGCCGTCTTGATGAACCGCGGCTCGTCGCAAGTGCTGATAAAATGGATTGGCTGGGATACATAATTCCGGGCTCGAAAGAAACGTACATCGTCGAGTGCATCGAAAGTTACGAATAAGCGCTCGCATGGAGTGCAGTATGGATGGTCGGCCTTGTCACGACAGTGAGCATGTAGTGCCTCCTCTGTCTGGAAGAAGTCATTGCAGGTCGAGCAATTTGCCATGTAAGCCACCGAATAATGGCGAAGAAATCGATACGTGGGGAACGGCTACTAGGAATGACCAGAACCCACTGGTACTTATACTCTATACTACAGCATTAGTACATAATAGTATTAGTCACCATGTACTGAGTAGAGGTGTTTTTCAATTTGAAGTTACGCTTTCTGATCAGATATCAAACTTATTCGTTTCCCTCTTCTACTCATCATCATCCTGTATCGCGGGTTACTCAGTGCGCACCTTTACAGGAGTTTTGGAATATTTCCTCTAGCTGCCTCGCTACCGCTCTACAAAAGATACACTATGGCCCCAGTCAACGGGAAAGTCCAGAGGAGCTCGAAGATGCATTCTAAAGTCGTATGTGTCGCGTGCTTAACGGTGTTCTAGAACTATAGTTGACACCTGTGCTATTGTTCAGGTGATCATTGGGTCTGGTCCTGCAGGACACACGGCAGCGATCTACCTTGCTCGTGCTAATCTAAATCCCGTCCTTTTCGAAGGTTTTATGGCGAACGGGTTGGCTGCTGGTGGCCAGCTCACAACAACGAGTGACGGTGTGTGGATCTTATATCCATACTTATATCTTCGTCTTATTCCTTCTCAGTGGAAAACTTCCCCGGATTTCCAACTGGTGTCCTGGGACCTGAGCTTATGGACAAGTTTCGCGAACAATCGGTCCGCTTCGGTACACGAATCATTACTGAGACGGTTTCGAAGATCGACCTCTCAGCTCGGCCGTTCAGGTATTGGCGCGAAACGCAGGAAGATCTCGAACCAGAGACGGCAGATACCATTATTATTGCTACTGGTGCAAGTGCGAAACGGTTGGGTTTGAAAGGGGAAGAGACGTATTGGCAGAGTGGTATCAGCGCTTGTGCTGTTTGTGATGGTGCCGTACCTATATTTCGGTATGTATGATGGTAGACTCGCAGGACGAAAGGGCTCTGATATTTCGTCCACAGCAACAAACCGCTGGCCGTCATCGGGGGTGGTGATTCCGCGGCAGAGGAAGCGACTTGTACGTCCTTCAGCTGTCCTTTTTAACCAGTGCTAATCTTAAAGAAGACCTCACTAAGTATGGTTCGCACGTTTATGTCCTTGTGCGACGTGGTGAGCTGCGCGCCTCAAAAATCATGGCCAAGAGACTTATGAACCATCCTAAAATTGTAAGTTGGAATGGTTTGCATTTGATTTTCTAACGGTCATTTTATTCAAAGACCATTCTGTGGAATACTGTTGCTACTGAATGTCAAGGGGACGGCGATCTTCTGAACAACCTCCGCATCAAGAATATCCTTACCAATGAAGAGAAGAATCTTCCTGTTTCTGGGCTCTTCTATGCTATCGGTACGCAAGCCACTATCGTAATTCCATTTGGTTGAATTGGACATCGTCCGCCTACCTACACAGGTCATGACCCAGCCACCGCTCTCGTGCGCTCGCAAGTCCAAACTGACTCTGATGGGTATATCATCACAGTACCAGGTACGACACAAACTTCAGTCAAGGGCGTTTTCGCGGCTGGCGATGTTCAGGATAAGAGGTACCGCCAAGCGATCACAAGTGCAGGAAGCGGATGTATGGCAGCGCTAGAAGCCGAGAAACTGCTGGCGGAGGAAGAAGAACTCGGCGAGTGTGAAGAATAGATGACTGGTGACACTGCATAGAATTATAATATTCAAATATCCAATCCTATATCTTGGGGCTTGGAGAATTGGTAGCTATTTGTGAGGTAGGCCCTGTAGAATACATATTCTAGGTTAGTGACCTACAAGTTCTGGGCCTTTCAGGCGGTACAGGACGGATACCGTGGCGGTGCTTGAGGTTGTGAGGCCTGATCAGTTGTAACAACAAATGCAGGGCTTACTCAGGCTGACTGAACAAGATTCTGAGAGATATTATGACTACGGATTTGGGGGAAGTGTTCCTAAAGTTTTAAACCTCCAGCTCTCTTTCTTTTTTCGTTGACAAGAAGGCGAAAGTCAGCGTTCGAAACTTACATCTTGCACGACTGGGTAACATCTGCGTGTGAACCAACCCGCGAAAGCATACCGCAAGGGTGGTGTCTTGAAGCTAAGTAGACTCAAAAAACAATATCGACAGCCTCCTCCCAAAAAAATTAAACATATTGCTGTGGTTTAGTACTTAGGTTAAGTTAATCCCCGGAGAACCTTTATTATGCTGCTGCTTACAGTCAGACCTCTTGGATGTCCAAAATGGGCTAGAAAATTAACCTGCAATATGTGTAATTTTTCAGGAGGGGCGCCGGCCTATTGTTTTGAATCTAACTGTAAGCATGTAAGCCTGAGATGTGGTTAAGCCGACTGGATATTTGCCACTCCACGTGGGCTCGGACCAGATGACAGGATAGACGAGCACGACACATGTTGATGAGCGTCTACAGAGCGGTGGAGCGGCAGATCGCGCGTACAGTTTGTCGCAAACTCCAGTAATTTGGATAGAAGCGGTCCAACGAATATAATAATGACAAACGTCCCTAGGTCTACCCACGAGGCGTCTCCATTCTCCTGAAATTTCGGGCGATGGAATACACCAGGCCCCGAGTAATGGAAGTTGTTCTGTCCAACTTGCGTTCACCCAGCATTCCGGATTCGGCGCCAGTCAAGATCTCGAAAGTGATACCTAATTCGACCCTACGCCCGAGCAGCTGCCCGCAGCGGTGGTGGGGTGTGCTCGCGTGTGGCGAAACTTTTCTAGCTTCGATCAAGTCTATAATCAGAGGGTACCTGCAGGGATAAAAAGCGGTTGATAAGGGTAGCGGAACGCACAAGCTACATACACGTTTCTCCAAGTTGCCAAGTAGGCCAGTATCACAAGCAACGGCGGAACAAAAGAAAGACCATGACCCAAGTAGCGATACCCATTAATCTCCTGCCTGCATCTATTTGACTGTGACCACAAGGATCAGTCTAAGTAATTAGCATCCGCCTGCGCCGAAACCACCAGCGCACTATTCGGTAGAATTCATCAAAAAAAGACGTGCCTAAGTCTGGTGGGAGCCGAGACTACCAGATCATGCCATGAAGAGCTTGTGGCTTTCAAAATTTCTTGGTAGACGTCAGGTTCCTCCAGTCAAGTTCGGTTACGGCAGAGCTGTTAGATAGCACAAGCGTGGTGTTTGATGAGTAATAACATCTCTGCACAGTTGCGTAGAATCCGTAGCGAGGCGGTGGTCCATAGTAAATCACAAGTGGAAAAGACGACGTGAAAGTGATATTATCAATTTAGCCCAGGGATAACCGGAATAGTGAACCAAATTGTGGCAGTTATTCCATCCCTCCGTCGTGGACAAAAAAAAACGAAGGTCGGAATATGCCACCACTTTCCACGGTGTGAAGTCAGTCTATAGCATGCAACTCCCGGAGTCGGTAAATCATGATCATGATCATCCTAATTGTCCAAAAGAGTAGCCCTCGTTACCCTCGTTGACAAATGTGAGCAAACCTGTATCGCATCTTGCGGGGAGTACTTTATGTAACACCGATCGACCGGCTCAATGAATGTACTTTTCATTTCATGGAGATCACAGGTAGATTGAATCAGGAATTATGGCCTTCGTGGACGCAGTCATGGCACCGCAAGATGGCATATGCTCTGGGTATTGGCAACAGGCATCGGATGTCGACCTGGGCTCACGACTCGACTTCACATGAATATCCCTATCTGAAGGCGATATCTGCACATTCAGCAGCAGCAAACAGCTCTATGCAAGATCTGGTCAACTGGCGACACCTGATGTCTTGTATGTGAAGTTAAATGATGATCGATGCATACATGATGGCTGCCAAGGACCTCCTAGATTCCAACTCCGCTTGGAATACCGACGCGGGTGTTGCCGAGTCGGTTCTTGGCATAGGCTTCACTGTTGAAGTTGTTGCCTCACACGTCGTCACCACCGTTCGCTCCTTCCCCAGTTTAACTGTCTCCACATATAGCCTTTCAATATGTCTGATCTTTGTCCCGTGTATGCTCCCTTTTTCAGCGCTATGGTAAGGTCGTTCGACCCTTCTGAACCATCGCTGACGAGCTGCGTGTTGTAGGGTTGCACAAGCGCCATCGTCTTTACTTGTGAGTAGTTCTGCACGGGAGAGGGCTACGAGGACCACTATTGTTTGACTGATTGATTTGCATGTCGTGACAGGTATTGGTGCGAGGTATGCACTTTACATATGCTGCGCAAGCTCGTCTCACTGATTTTGGCCATATCTCTTCTTGCCAACAACCGTTTCCTTACAGTTATGGTACCGCGAAATCAGGAGTCGGCATTGCTGCCATGTCTGTCCTACGACCTGACCTTATGATGAGATCTGTCGTTCCAGTTATTATGGCTGGTATCATTGCTGTACGTATTTTCTCCAATTCCTTTTTGTACCTCTATCGCATCAAGGGTGTCTTGGTTAATGTGTGCCATGTTTAGATTTACGGTCTTGTCGTGTCAGTTCTCATCGCTAGTGACCGTGCGTAGCCCCACTGATGGGTACTCGATGACAAGTCACTAAGCCCAGTGTTCACAGTAAAAGCCCAGATGACTCTGGCACAAGGTTTCATTCAGCTTGGTGCTGGTCTCTCTGTTGGTCTCGCGGGTTTGGCAGCTGGCTTCGCTGTTGGTATCGTTGGGGACGCAGGTGTACGGGGAACAGCTCAGCAACCTCGGCTCTTCGTCGGAATGGTAAGCAATGTCTACTGGAATGCGGTCGTCTTGATGTGAATGTGTTTGTAGATTTTGATTCTCATTTTCGCCGAAGTTCTGGGTCTTTATGGTATGGTGACTGTTAGCTTATGTTTGTATACATGCTGACTTATGTTACTTCCACAGGTCTCATCGTTGCCTTGATCATGAACACTCGCTCCCAAGGCCTAGTAGTACGTCTTCTTTTGTTTTTAATGGCTGACCCGTATTTACACTTGATACAGTGTTAGTGAGCGTATGTATGCATGGGGAACATCGCTTGAAGAGCTTGAGGAGAATAAGCAATTCAGGCAGGGAGCTATACCAGATTTATTGTCTCCGCGATTGAAGATGTAAAACTCCAGCCAATCTTACATAGGCTTCGCCATTGTTCATCCAATAGTATTTCTCTATGTTCTTTCAGGCGCTTCGCCCTGCCTAGGTTCTAGATGTAACCATGTAGATCCAGACAGGCTGAGACTCCTGTTTGAATTTTTTATTGCTCATGGATATATTTGCTGTCAACACAAAACTAAGTAGTCATTGGGACCACGCTGGTAAAAACTTCTATGTAAGAAGGTTTAAGAACTCATAAGCTCATCGTGAAACGATGGCCCTTGTGGCTATGCACTTGTACGAATTTGAACGCAAAACTTCTTCAGTCACACGCGTACTATTCCCTGGGAGGTGAATTTTATCGGATAAAAGTGTTACAAAATCATCCTACATACTGCTCTATCGTGCCAAGTACTTGACTCCCAGTGTACTGATTGAGTATTGAATCCATAGTGATAAGTACCGGTAAGTATGTCACAAGAGTGTGACTGGAAGCAAAATCGACATTTCAAAGTGGAGTTCAGCTGGTTGACTGTCGACAGCGCAGATCCAAGCTATCATCGCTATGGCTGGCTGGAGAGAACAATCAAAGGCTCGTTCTCCATGGCGCCTTTCTCGCCAACTCGTTGGCAACAGACGACGCCAATACTGGGTCGTATTCGTTGTCGTCCTGGTCGTTATGCTATTACTCATTCATCCAGTAGCCTTGCTCGCAACACCAGCCAAGCCAACACTACCTTCGCCTCCACCCAAAGAGACTGTGCCCAAGTGGGAATCACCGCCCACGCTAGGGAAGCTGAAGCAATGGGAACGCAACCTGCCTCAACATAATCTTGACTTGCCCTTCCCAGAAGGGAGAACGGGTCGTTATGTGAAGTTCTCGAACCAAGTAAAGAGGCTGGGATGGAACAATGCTTTCAATGAAATGTGCGTGTTTTGGATATACTTACGTATCTTTCTACTAACTCTTGCAACTCTCTGCTAGCCTGATGAACACACATCTTGCATACGAGTCGAAGCGCGCATATGTCTTCCAGCCCTACATATGGAAAGAAAGTCATTATGCCTGGCCAGAAGATAAGATGCGCGAGGTACCGCCGTCCACACCATTAAATGCTATCATTTCTGGTCCCTCTGCAGGCGGGTCATGGGATGCAAATGACACCGCACCTCGCTCCATATCTGAAGATTGGTTTGATGTTGTCTGCCCACGAAAGCAGCGACGTATCATTAATACCCGGGAAGTCAAACCTATCATTGGATGGGCAGACGGTATAGATATTTTCAACCACTGGAAAAAGATTCTACTCGAGGCCAAGGAATTGTGTATCGAGATCGAACCAGAACATTACACGAAGGACTTCTTCCCGCAGACATTTGACCTGTGGATGTGGGGAAGCACGCGTGTCCTTTCGCTTTGGGATAGCTTCTCAAAATCACCCACATCCCGCCTCGTTGAGCCATCCCCAATCGTTATATCAGCGGTTGAGAGAAACTCTTATCTCTTCGTGCCCAGGGGCCCTCGACCCGACCGCCTTGTGTCTAGAAGCCCATATGATCGCATGCTCGCTGTCCATGCCCGCCGTGGGGATTTCAAAGAACAGTGCACGGAACTTGCAAAATGGAATTCTACGTATTATAGTTGGAATCTGCTTGCACAGCTCCCCGACGCATTCCCACCGCCTCCCGGTGGCGAACAAGGAAAAAACACACCTGAAAATACTGAGAAGTATCTGGAGCACTGCCTCCCGACGTTTGAGGACATTGTGAACCGGGTGCGGGACTCACGGCACGAGTTTTTGCACCAGACAAAAACGGGGATAAAAACACTGGATGTGTTGTTTTTGTTGACCAATGAGGGAGGTCAGTGGATTGATGACCTCAAGAATACGCTTGGTAGGGACGGGTGGCATACTATCGTGACGAGCATGGATCTAGAACTAGACCAGGAGCAGACAGAGGTCAACATGGCGGTGGATATGGAGATCGGTCGTAGGGCAGCGGTCTTTATTGGCAATGGGGTATGTCTTTCTATGCTTTAGATCTTTTGGCGGTCATTAATGGCTTATTCCAGTGGTCCTCTTTCACCAGTAATATTAATCATAAGCGGTTGGTAGATGGGAAGGAATCTTTTAGTTGTCGATTCTATTAGTAGAGTACTTCCTGAGGGACGTGTACACAGTAGCAACCTCGAACTACATATTGTATGTGTACCGCTGAATTCATTATGGCACGCCCTGTCTCGAAGACTGACATTATCCATGCTGACTGCAT
>QOVE01005792.1:0-15888 GCA_003521275.1 Tricholoma sp. MG99 | reverse complement strand
TGGCAAGGGGACCTGCAAGCTCGCATGCACCTCTTGTTTTACGAGTTACTTTCGATTGGAGTTGTACACGACATTGCGTCTACACCGTGACGTTGCATTCAAACGATTGTCGTGCTGTTGTTACCTGACCTCAATGGCACTGGCAATCTTGACATTATTCATTCTCCTGAGTCTCGGTCTCCTCTACTCCCGCTTTAGCTCAAGCCCAATCATCCCAGTAAAGCCACTCTCGAACAAGCTGTGGTCCTCCCGATACACTGGCTGGCACACCCGTGCACTATCGATGCCGTCTCTACACGACTTCACGCCGACATACGAGTCCCTGATTTTTGCAGCTACATTCAATTCGCTCCTCGATCCTGATGGAGTTTACCTGACCTTTTACTCTTCATCCTTCTCCAACTCGACATCACCGAACAACATCATAGCTGTTGATTCTATAGGCCGAGTTCTTCTCGTCCCTTCAGAGGATGGGATCGGAATCATGACTCTCGCTAGGAAGTCTCTGGAATTGTCATCTGCAGATACGGGGACCACGTGGTCCGTTAAACTACTCACGACTTGTCCGGTCGATGACCTCTTGTGGACTACTATGCCTCACAATGACTTTACGTGGGACTCCGAAAAACGTTTCACGTGGGTTAGGGTGTCAGGGTTTTCAACAGAGCGGAGGGAATTGGAGACGCCTCAACATGGAGTTCGTGATTTGCCGGATGCATTGTGGGAACTTGTAGGACTGGTGAAAGAGGTAGGAGTGGGTCATTCCAAGGAGAGGGATGAGTTCATGATGGCAGACGTTCGGAAGGTTCTG
The DNA here is from genome assembly GCA_003521275.1 of Tricholoma sp. MG99. Classification (NCBI taxonomy): domain Eukaryota; kingdom Fungi; phylum Basidiomycota; class Agaricomycetes; order Agaricales; family Tricholomataceae; genus Tricholoma; species Tricholoma sp. MG99. Next base: position 15,077 of record QOVE01005792.1, on the reverse strand, counting down.
AAGAAAATGCGGAGGCTACGCTCGTAGGTATCGACTACCCTGCCCTCTATGACGATCATCCATGGCTAGTACGTATCCAGACGTGCTAAAGCTGATAAGACCTTCTATTCAGTCTGCCATTCCTAGGATATTGGATCTTATATAGCCTCCTCGTATTCGAATCGTTACTAATAAAATGTTCAAAAGTCCTCTGAAATTGTAATTTGTACTGACTGTTTGGATCCAGTTTCTACATCCCAGGATGACATGCTATTTTCAGTGCTTCCACATTCGGTTGCTCAGGAACCAACTTCAACCTTTTCTTGCCTAATCCACCTGGACACTGCAGAGTCGGACAGCTGCCGAGCTTATTGTCGAATTCAGGTGAATGTGTATACCAATAAGGAAGTCCACGCATTAGCATCTATGTCGCCGGTAAGATCTAGGATCCTTAGGCTTGGGGTAGAGTGAAGGGACGTAAGTGCTCCTCGCAAAAAATCATCTTGCGCAGAAGACAGGTTCCGTCCAAGTTCTATCTTCGTATACTTCTCTACCTACAAGAGCTCGCTGATGTTGGTGGTAATCAATATGTGCGGATGAGTGTGGAATTTGGTATGAAGCCATGATAAGTACTACATAGTAGTGTGGCTGATTCAAGTTCTTCGTTTCACGTTGTTGTTCTCAGCCCAAAATATGGGGCATGCGCCGTAAGTCATTGTGGACGGCCGCTGCCATTTCACCGCACCTGTGGGACATAAAATATCCTGTCGTAGATAGTCATGACCAATGGTGTGATATACTATACCATGAAGGTGAGCTCAAAACTGAGCTGCGAGATTCCATTGCTAGCCAGCCTGAAATAAGTAGTACATATATGATATCCATAACATCTTGAACGATTGTCTTCAAAATCTTGGTGGAGTTTGGTATCCAGACTAATATGATATATGGAATAAGGATATGGTATACACACACAGAAGTTCAGATGGTTCTATGCCTGATCTTTTTCACAAGCTTGGTAAACAGGCCGTCCTGGCGTTAGCACCGAGTCCGAGGCAGGAGGTTGATACCTCGCAACCGCCTCATGAACTTCAGGGCTAAAGTACCTACTGGACATTGATTTCCGCAAAGTCCCTCTTGCCACTTGGGTAAGGAGTCCGAGGATCGGTTTGGATGTTATTATTGGTGCGCAAATCTTCAGTGTCAGGGTCCAGTCCTTGAGCAAATAGCTGAGTAGAAATTGCATCGACGACAACCGTGGTGAACATAGGATTGGTCGTGTTCGTAGTTCCCTTCAATCCAGTCTGACGACCTCGGCCCCAAAGTTCGACTTCAACGATCATTAATGCGGGAATAATTCCCTCATACAAATTTTACTCAGGCAAGGGCAGAATAAACGAATAAACGGACTGACCACAAATCGATAAACAATAGTGAACAGTATCATCTGTTGTCATATTTCAAGTTTGTCAGCGAGAGTGGAAAGTCGAGTATACAGAAACACACATACTCGAGACGGTTTTTGCCAGAAAATCAAGAGCAACATTATAGATAGAGCATAAAGGGCACCAGATTGAATTCTACACCGATCGGGTCACACCGTGACTAAGAAAGAACATAAGGCAACACTACTCACAGAATAGCGACAGTAATGTTATAACTCCGAGTCGATTGCCTGTCTAGCGTAGGGAGAGATACTCGTGACAACCACCATATGCGCCCAGCTATCGGTATTCAATCAGTTCTCTGCACTAGCAATAAACGAAGTCGAGGTATTACCAGTGGCAATGGTCATGACTATGTTGAATCCGAACACGCTCCAAAGATACAGTGGTGCGATGATAGGCGGAATGTCGAGCTTGGTGATTTCAGTAGCTAGATACCCACAAACTGAGATGGTTTAGAAGAAGAAGCGGTTATACAACTTGAGAGCAATGGACTTACTTGTACAAGCAATAAGAAAGGCAGCGGCAATGAAAGCGATAATGCTATCATATTTATGTCCTTGCCACACCATATAACATCGAAGCAACTACAATCCACTGCAATTAGCATTGAATACATTAATAAGGGAACAGAGACGTACGAGAAGCGCGTCGGCAATTAAACTACAAAGGTGATCAATCACAACGATGGTAAACTCCAAATAAAACACACTTGCTTGTCCGTGACAAAAAAAGTGTTCTTCAATCCTAGGTCAGCAAGTAGATAATCCGAGCTCATTTCCAACCGAAGAACAGCTTGGAGATAGTGGAGCATCACACGAAAGGTCATTGCCACGTCGACAGTGGCTATGACGAGCATGATGCTCAATGCGAGCAAGATAATGGCCCCGGCGCGACTTTTTTTCTGTAGAAGGAAGTAAGCGCAGATACAAAATATGATGACCTGCATTCCTGTTGGGTGTGGTTTAGCCAAATGGCTCAATGTAGCCCGCGGGGGCGCACACCATAAAGTAGAACTTCAACCTTGAAGCCCGAACAGTCAGTTGGATCACGAGGATACTTGAATGCTGCTGCCTACCAGAGCAGCCGCTAGAGCGCTGTCAATAAGCTGCCAAATTGTGTCCAAAGTACTCTCTGCTGCCTCGTCGTGCATGGCCATTGCGGAAAGATCAGTTGCTTCGTTCGTAAGCATTCAATTCAATTTACATATATACCAGCTAAGGAACATGGATATTACCACGCTTGTCGCTCGAACATACATCAGGTCGTGAGAATTGATAAATCCTTTTGAAATCCTTAGTTCCAAGTTCAAGGCGAGTCGGAGTCCTGCGACAGATGTTTTATTGCGGTCCGCGTTGCATGGATGATCGATGATCCTACATATGAAAACCGGAATGACTAGAAAAATCAGGACGTACTGTTCAGGGTGTTTATCAAGATTCAAGCCCCTTGAACCCTGGCCGGACCCAGATAATCAGGGGTAAATTGAATTGGTCCATTCAAACCCGCTAATAAGTATAACACCGATAGGTATCACACCGATAGGGTTATGACATATTGGCCCATGAAATCTCTGCACCAAGTGCCTTACGTAGACTGAGATCAAAAACTTCTCATACTTCAAGTTAGGCAGGATTAGAGTGTATCCGAGTCTAGGTCTGAGTCTCGTCACATCCGCTGTCAGACCGCATTTCTGTGAAAAGTGGAAAAGTGTAATTAGACACTAAATGACGTGCAGTGGGCAACATACTCACGCTCAAAGGTCCTGGCTCTGAGATCGTTCGATTGCTCTTATTTGCTCAGCACGGACAATTGACTTGCCCGGTGGCGGCCAATGATGCACGATGCATCTAGCTATAGATGATTACTGCTTAATTCAGTCAAAACTGGGCATGTTATTCTCTAGATCTTGTCAGAACCGACGAACAGAATCAAGATGTTAGAATACGTTCTTCAAAATATCAATTTTTACCTCGGCGGCAGTGTTGACATCTTGTTTCATTGTAGTCCGGTCAGGTTGATTGCTCGTCGAAAAGGTCGTTGTGAAATCATACACCGGCTTCATGTCATGTAAGCGCTAACCTGTAGTGAAAAAACTTTCCAAGACAACTACGGTTTGTCATTCGGCAAAGAGTCTGAAGCACATTCCATACTCTACACAGGATGCATTTGGGTCCCGTGACCCGCTAGTGAACCGGACTCTAAAGATGCCTTGCTGTCTGTCCTCAAGGTGGGTAGAGGATCGATGGTATCATGGTGGGCGGTCGGACTAATCGAAGCAATCGTTCTAGACCCGGGCGGAGTCCTCAGCGGTATCACGGAGTCCTTCCTGATAATTTGAGCTTGTTTGCGGAGTTCAACTTGGACTAGCATCATCGTTGGCATGATCCCCTGAGGGTGAATGGTGTCATCAGTCATAAGGCAAATAGATACATCAGGACTTACTACAACTCGCATGACAATCGCAGCGAGTATCAACTAGAATTCTCCGTCAACACTGTAGAAATATTCCCTTATAGCTGTGGAAAACGCACGCGATAAGGCTGATGAGGCACAACGAGGAGGAGCAGGATTGCGATAGAGTAAATTGCACCAGATTCGATACTATCAATATGTAATCTCATTGGATCCAAAGGTCCAAGGAAGATGAACCGGGGATGCTCACATAACTGCCACAACGGTAAGGTATCGTTTCCTGTCCTGCTTTCGAAGAATTGTTCCAGCACCTCGTGCTATCCACCAAATTCGCCCAGCTGGCAATGTCGCATTAGAATATTCCACCACAAAGAGACACCGAAAATTACCAGTTACAATGGTCATCGTAACATTCATCGAGAAGACGGTCCACAGATAGACTGGATTGAAAATTTTCTCCAACGAGAAGATCATAGTCCGCGTACCAACGTAACCCCAGACTGCCGATTTCTTAGGCCTGACAGTAAACGAAAAGTAATCTCGTACCGGTATCGGAAACAAGTAGCATCGATGAAGCAAGAATAACGTATTTTTGACCCTGCCAAATTACATAACATCGGTGTAGCTGAAACAATCTCTTTGAATTAGGTAAAGAATTTAGAGAAAAAGCCCACATACGAGGAGTGCATCGGCAATCAAACTGAACCAAATTTGAATAAAAAGAACTGCCATGTGCAAATATCTGACTTACTTATTTGTGACAAAGAGCGGATTCTTGGGGTATACATGTGCAACAAGAACATCGACATCTATGCTGCCCTTAAAGACAGTAGGAATGTCATGAATGACCAGGCGAAAGGAAAAGAAAATGTCCGCTGTTGCCAGTGCAAACATGATGGCGACTGAAAAGAAAACCACTAGCTGCGCTGGATTTCTTCGCATTAAAAGAATGGACACGCATATCCAAAACAAAACGAAATGTATTCCTATACCATATATCGTCAGATCAAATCAAAGTCATGACGTGCGCAGGCTGCACACCATAAAGAAGAACTTCCACCTTGAGACACTAAAGCATCAAAACTGGTCTAACAAGACATTATTCTGACACGCACTAACACAGCTGCAAAAACACTCTTCAAATCAGCCAAGAGTGCAATGAGTTGATAGTCCATCCTTGGGGATGGTCAGCTACCTGGCGGGGTGAGATAGGCATTCAAACGGTCTTTCCTATATGTACACTGCGGCTGAGTGAATTCTGAGCGGCGACTTGCCGGATCCGCAATGGAGCAGAATGGAGCACCGAGTTGGTGACAGCACAGCGCTGTTGTTGATTGCGTAGATAGAAGGCCTCAACAGAGATTCTGAGCCATTCACGAGACTCAACGAAGAGATAGTGCGGCAGTCTCGGTAAAGATCTGAAACTGCATATTATGAGGATTAACGTTATTAGGATTGCAAAAAAGATTGTACGATGAGATGAAAGGGTATTCCGTAATCACCGCCTCCACCTCAAGGCTAAGTGTTGTTCACAATACTTAGTTGAAAGAGAGGAAGACTGGAGGAGCCCGATGTGGTCATGGTGTACGGTCGATCGCAAGAAGATGTACATAGTTACAACTGGTTGAACTGTTTTATTCCAGGTGTATCTAGGTCTAGTCGTGATGCGTGACGGTCCGGGGGTCCACGGACATATGTATTCGTGTCACGCGTCGTTGAACGTGCGCGTGACTTGTCCCGCTGACAGCAAGACCGGGACTATCTGGATAAAATAATCTCTCGATGTTACGTACACTGGCAGGAGTGGATACTCTTCAGCTTGGAGATCTCTTGATTGAACTCGAGAATCGATAGTGCCATTATCCGATTTTGTCCACAATCGAGTCCTTCTATCTGTGATGAAGCGTGGTTTTCTTACAGGTGGAAAGGCCAAAAAAATAGATGCTGTACAGAAAGGTTCTCAAGCACGTACCAGGCCTTGATTTTCATGAACTGATGGATCTATGGCTATTCTATTCCAGCCAGCGTTGTGCTTGAGCCTGAGGCCAAAAATCCCTACACAGAACAAGGTCTGGTTACCAATACCACCAGTGTGCACTTTTTCGAAGAAGATCCTAATGTACTTGACAGATAAGTCCCAAGCCCCGAAATTCACATATGATGCGTCCACAGGTTGGACCCTGAAATACTCCCAGCACCTTTTCCAACACCTTGTCGTTCCCGCTTCCAACAACCAGACTGATGGAGCAACTGATTGTCTCTTGTTGGGTCTCAAGGACTCCCAGCTGATCCCAAAGTATCCCTCTCTCATTCGTAAAGCGCCTTCTCGAACGTACGAGATACGCGACGCAACTGATTCAAAGATGGGTCTTGGTATGTTCGCTGCCCGTGATCTCCAAGTCGGCGAGCTCATCGAGTGCGAACGGCCCATTCTTCTTACACCTCACTTGCTCGACTCACCTCTTGTCACCGGGAGACCTACTTTTATCCCACCGCTGAAGCTTGCTGCTAATAGGGAGGCCTGGGAGTCCATTTTTTGTCCCTTTTTTGAACGCATAGATAAAGACAAGCAGGACAAATATCGGGCATTGGCGAATAGTCATCCTGAGGAAGGATTTGGGCCACTTCTCGGTACTTACCGGACAAATAGCTTCCAGCATTCTCTTGATGATCAAGGTGAGGCTGGCAATGAATATACTGGCATCTATGACAAGATCTCCCGTGTAAACCACAGGTATGCTGCTTTTTCTGGAATGGTGTGTTACTAACCCTATACTAACAAAATGGAATGTTCTATAAGCTGTGCTTCTAATAACTCTCAGACGAGATTCGACATCGAGTCATTTTCCATGGAACTTCGAGCAATCAGGGATATAAAAGCCGGCGAGGAAGTTTTTCTGTCGTACTGTGGTGACGTCCCCGGTACAATCGCTCAGCGTCAAAAATTCCTTGCACAGTATGGATTCCAATGCACCTGCGCCTTATGTACCAACCCTGCCTCTGACCACCTCTATCTTAAATTCCTCACAAGTCATGAAAAGCTCGATGAATCCTACGAAGCGTGGCTCAGAGATCTCACCCTATCAGACAGCCACGTTATCAAACCGAGTCTCATATGGACGTCATTGATGGAGCAACAGGGTCTACCAACCAGGTTGATCTATCATCGCCATTTAGAAATTATCACAAAGGCGTTCATTGCGCTTGGCGATCTAGAAAACTCGATCAAGCATGGGATGAAGTGGGCAAAGTTCTTGGTTGCTATGACAGGCATGGAGGAGGTGATGCAAGAACGTTCAGATCCTACTTATTATCTGCAGGACGCGGATTTTGGGACACGTTGTCGTAGAGTTGGAAAGGCAAAAGGGAAAGGAGGAAGAGCCTAAGACGGCACTTGGGTACGGTGAAAACAGCCGAGATTAACACCATAAAAATCAATGTATAGTACAGATACCATAGTACGACGGTCATCGCCTCACTGCTACAGACGTAGGCTAGCCGCTACATTGCGACAACATTGCGATTAGGCCGAGGTTGTTGTTGTGCTTTATTTGACTCCAAGGGCGATTTTCTTTCCACCCTCAGGCTCAAGCTGAATCGCTGTTGACTCGGAATCGTCATACTCTGAGTCTCTGACTGCTACTAATCAAGGTCACATTGATCTTCGTCATCACCTACACACCAGTTCGCTCTTCTGTGTCTATCCCTGCAGTACAATGGTTGAACCTTCCGGACCTCCGGCTGTCAATTTAATTTCCGGACAGATTCAGCATCTAGACAATTTTTTTTTTTTTTTTTTCAAATTTTTTCATTCGATTCTTAGCTGTCTTGCATGCCAGTTTCCGAACTCTCTGTCATCAGTCAAAGATTTCTCACAGGGTTTCAATGAATCTATCATGACACATGCGATGGCAAGCTTTAGAATAATGCAGTGTTGTAGCTAGTAGTAGTAGTAAGTATAGTGGTGCTACAGTAAACAAACAAAAATTCCGCAAGTTAAACTACATTTTTCAAAGAAAAGATATTGCATTAAAATCACTTGTATAGTACTCTAGTATGCTATATGTACCCCCCTTGTCAACCATTAGTCTATTGGTCAACTTTTTTTGATGACGAAAAAAGTGAAACATCATCCCAAAAAGGAAATTAAGGGTCCTGCCACTTGGGGTGCTACCTACAAATTCGCTCCTCGACTAATAATGTTAATATCTATCATAACGTTGGTGGAAATACGCCTATGCGACTTGTATTCTTGACAGCATAGGCTGCCTGTCGAAAGTTGAGATCCCTCCCGCCATAAGTAAGAATGTTAGAATATTCTTGCTACAGTAAAGTTAGGAATGAGAACTTACCTGTAAGCTTCGAGATACCAGTGGCAGAGCCGAAAATAGCGACGAATATTTGATATTTTGACATGGTTGAAACATTGCTGTCCAATCCAATTCCATCGCACCACTATCCGGAATTGTACTTGGTGTCCTAGCAACGACTGGCCCCGTCTCAAAGTCTTCTGATGCAGAGCCATCGAAATCATCTCCAGAATCTTCATATGTCGGGTCGGCGCTGATCTCTTTCGCGTATGTGAGGATAGCCGGAGTTATATCACCTCCTTTAGCGGCCTCGTGTTCTCAAGCTTTTTGGGAAGGATTATTTCGTTTAGGCATTGTGGATGCGTGTTCAACGCGAGAGGTGTGTACAATTTTTTTTTTCCATTTGGGCCGAAAAAAGTGAAACACGTGGAAAAAATACAATATTGTGGCAAAAGCATTCTTTTCGTGGGTTTCCTTCCTAAAAAAAATCTTTCGAGATTTTGATAAGTTTTCGGGGGAACCCGAGCTGTGTTGGTGAGGTGGTGACGAGCACTGTAGGGTCTAAGTAGACTCGGAATTGTGTGTGTCATTATTTGGCTTACTTACGTAATACTTAAGCGATCGCACAGTTGAGTACCTGATAGTGACTGAGTCCACTTTCAAGCGCAACCAGATTCTGTAATCCGTATCCGCCTTTCTAATCAACCTTTATCACAAAACATGGCCGACCAATTGGTAAGGGCGATCTCGTTTTCACAACTCTCGATCCTCAGTTGAATTTGACCTAGTCCGAAGGTGCGGTTGTTTCATTTGTCTCCCAGTCTTAGCCTCAGGATCTCGACTTTTGTAAATGTTTTCTAGAGCAAATAGCCGGTGCGTTACTTGATCATGCGTAGATCGGCTGTCCTGACTGTACTTGGGGGCTAGAATTTAAGGAGGCCTTCTCATTATTCGATAAGGGTCTGCATTACCAACGGTCGTCTCGCTGCTCTCACACTTACCCCCCCATCCGTGATAGATGGAGACGGCACTATCACTACCCTGGAACTGGGCACGGTGATGCGCTCCTTGGGACAGAATCCTACAGAGGCGGAGCTGCAAGACATGATCAACGAAGTAGATGCAGATGGGAACGGTACGATCGATTTCCCGGAGTTCCTCACGATGATGGCGCGGAAAATGCGCGACACGGATAGCGAGGAGGAGATCAAGGAAGCATTCAAGGTGTTCGATAAGGATGGTAATGGATACATTAGCGCCGCTGAGTTGCGACATGTCATGACGAACCTTGGTGCGTTGTATTCATCTTCCATCTTGGAAACATACTTAGCCAGCGATGGCAGGGGAGAAACTGTCGGATTCTGAAGTCGATGAGATGATTCGTGAAGCTGATATTGATGGTGACGGGCAAATCAACTATGATGGTACGGAATTCCTCTTGAATATCTAGGAATTGTAATCACACGGTTTTTTTTCGCAGAATTCGTCAAGGTATATTCCAAATTTAATGGCGTCGGCTTGATACTCATATCCCAATGTAGATGATGTTGTCTAAGTAATGTGATTACCACTTCATTTGTGACTCCCTATTTCTCAAATTCGACTGGCCATCTGATAAACGACGCCGCGGCTAGCTATATCTTATCCTTGTAGTATGTTAGAACCAATCTTTGAATTTCAACATCATGACAAAAACGGTGTATATTGTCGTCGAACTTGGCATTGACAACCGGTATAACTTGGAATGCAAGCGTGTACCTTATCCACCTACGATCTAGTGACCGTATGCTAGTTTATGTACAAGCCAACTCGAGACGACGATAACTTGAGGAATGATAGGGGACCTGGCCCTTAATATGGTAACGGGGATAAACTAAGTTCGACATTCAATGTGTCTGATGTGTCGCTGATTCCTGACTTGACAATCTATCCACCGCACATCCTCATCTCTACTCCTCAATTTCCCGTCAGGGATGGCTAACTTCAAGCCGCTGGTAAGATACACACAACTCAGCTTGTCCGAAATGAACTGACGTCATTTCTGCCAGACCGAAGGTACGCGATTATAGCGATCAATCAAACTTCCATGTGCTGACGGTTTGCTTCTACAAGAACAAATCAACGGTGGGCGATCTGTCTCTTGCCCATATCGTCACGCTCACTCTTTTTGCAACAGAGTACAGAGCAGCCTTTTCGTCGTTCGACAGAGGTGAGACAGCATTGTGAAGCATAATTTTTGAAGTTCAACGGTTGTGAACATGGAAACACTACCCAGATAACGATGGGACGATAACTACAGACGAATTAGGGAACGTGATGCAGGCTCTGGACGTACACCCGACTGAGGAGGAGCTCAAGATGATGATCCGCGAGGTTGACCTCAACAAGAATGGCAAGATCGAATTCAATGAGTTTCTTCCCCTGATGCAGACGACATTCCCCATGGATGTTGACGAAGAATTGAAATCCGAGTTTGACGCGTTCGATAAGGACCACAACGGCCAGATCAGTCCTATAGAACTGAAAAAGATCATGAGTGGGTTGGGTGAGTGATCAGAATAATCCTAGCAACAATCTTTGACCCTTTCTTTCCTACACAGGAGAGCGATTGGATGATCAGGATATAGCAGCAATGATACAGGCCGCCGATGAGGATGGCAACGGAGAAATCAGTTTTCCTGGTAAGTTGGGCTTGTTTTGGGAATTTTTGTGCATCCGAGTCACGAATGAGCCGTTCCTCCTATCTGCCAGAATTTAAGAAGGTGATGTCCTGCGGCAACGCCACTGTTCAATCTATGACTGATAACTTTGATGTTATGGTACAGATGGTGCAATGACTGCAGTGCCATAGTATAAAATTTTACTCGCATTTGTATGGGGATCTGCTACTATTTTGAATGATAATCACATCCAGACTAACCTAGGCTTTACAAGGCCTTACCAGGCCTTACCGCGGCTTAAGTACTACGGAATAGATCCGTGGTATGAGTCATGACGTCATTTTGTGACTATAGGAGCGCTAATAGCGCCGCCTCCGCTTCTATATAAGACACCATAAACCCGTCCAACTTCATTTCAAACTCCCATCATGTCGTCCTTCTTTAATAAAGTCAAAGCCAAGGTCACTGGTAAGCGCAAGAGCAGCAGTGGCCCAGCTGCGCCCACTCAGGACCCTGGCACGGGAAACCCGGAGCCAACTTTTTCTATTCAACCCCATCCTGCCGTGAGTTCTCTTCTAGTTCGTCGTTTCAGACTATCATTAACATAGCAACAGACAACTAATGATCCCGCTGATCTTCAACGTGGACGGCAAGGTGGTTTAGCTACAAGCAATCAAATGGCTGCGCACCACGCGAAGGGCCCTTATGTGCCCAGCCAGGAGATTCAGAGTGATTTGGAACAGCCTGTGGTACGCCTTTCAATTCCTTAATCAAGGACCTCGAGTTCAAACAATCTGTGCTTAGCCTCGGGAAGAGCTGAGAGCGAGGGCTGAAGAATTGAATAAATAGCGGAGTCGCCTGCAGTGGCTTTATTTTTCGATCTGGTATCATTGGTTTTCGGTTCACCACTCAACGGGCATGAACTGTTGTCCGACTCGGAGTCATTGACAAAGAATCCCCGATTCCTCCACTACTTTAAATCGCGTGCTCAAGGCGACCAGGAATTCACAATTTCGAGTAGTTTATCTCGTTGGGACTTGTCCGCAGTTGCATGTCCATACTATAGCTATTATTAGTGTCAGAAATTTGATTTTCCTGCCATGCCACAGCTATGACGTCACGGCCGCGTCATGATTCATGGAAGTGGGCGATGCTACAAGTTGATTTCTACCTACCTAGCAGTACTGTCTACAATAATGATAGTCCTAACGTTTTGATCGGTACATATTGGATGCAAGACTGTCAGGATTGTGTCGAGAGCTAAGTTTGTCAATGGTGCAAAATGACGCTAGGGTATCAAAGCATTAATTCAGGGTATCATTTTAGAATCTCAGCTCCTGCCAATAATTTACCAACTGTTCAGCATAAACTGAGCACGCTCCTGTAACAAGACTCAATAAACTACCAACAGCAGAACACACAAGGTCAAATACGAACCTTGAGTCGCCCCAGATTATGCACCATAGCAATGTTGACAAGCGTTCGCAGTCTCCGCCGAACATTTGCTTTATTAACGGTGTACAGCTGTGTTCCAGAACATTGACAATAAAGTGACATGTTGTTGGATCGAATTTGCTGGCACTTGGAGCATCGCATATCTTGTTGGCTGACGGATCGCTCAATGCTAAGCGCGAGCTGCATCAAGGCGAATTCTATCGAGGTTCGATCATACTCGCCGCCACAGTTGAAACAAAGCCACTTCGGAGACGTGTTGCCACTGTTTGGGATCAGTTCAGGGTCGCGGCAAAAATCGAAATCCCGAAGGGCGTCGCAATGACGGCATGGAACATTTGATAACTTGAGCGGCTCGCAAGGATTTCGAAAAATCGCCTCATTAGCGAACTCGCGGACTCCAATCAGTTCCAGTAGATTCCTTTTCAGCAGTCCTATCTCCACTTGATACTCCTTGGCCAGGGAAAACGTCGCACAAACGAACTTTACCAATTCCAGTACGGGATTGGTGAGCTGGAGGTGAGAGCCGGCACGCACAGGAAACTCAAATTCCTCTATATCCGTCCCACTCGTTGTGGCATCTTTATGCCTTTCCTGCACCGTATTGACGAGCTTTAGTAACTTTCGGGTGAGACGTCGGGCAATGAATTCGACCACAGCGTCCATCTCGTTCGCCTTCCCAGCATCCCGTTGAGTAGAGTCCATATTCCCATTGGCCAAAACTCGCAACGGCGCCCGTGATGCACCATTGGTTTTCTGCTTGATTTTAAACATCTCGATAATGAAGTATTGAACGATCCCGTAGAAATCGTCCTGTATTGCCGGAGGAAGAAAGTCTTGGATGTTCCATCGCATTTCCATAGCGAGCTCCTCCGGAGGTTCAAGCACCAAGGGATCCTCGCACACAATACCACCCATGTTGGCTTGGTCCATGAAGAGAAGGAAATCGTAGAATCTCTCGGTATTTAGGTAAATATGCTGGAAAAGTTCGTGTGATGTTATCGCTGTCGTAATGTATGTCGCGTACGCATGGGCCGTTCCAGGAGGCTTTGACGTCGCAAGAAGAATGCGGCTGAAGTCGGCGTAAACAACATGTGAACCCAGGCGTTTGAACTCGGCAAGTAATTGGATAAAGGTCTTCCGCATGAGGCCATGTACGAACCTGTGCACGCTTGGATCAAATAGGTTCGAAGCGCTGGAGCTGATCCATCGCCAGAAGTGATCAATGGTAAGAGTAGCCGGACTTTCGAAGTTATCGCGAATCTTGTCCAGGAGCCATGTTTTCACCATTGCTTTCAAGATGCTGAACATTTGAGCCGATACATGTGATTCGCCCAATGCGAGATCTCGCTGGTTCTCTCCATTCTTGTATTCGTCCAAGGTATGGGAAATGGAATCGAAAGCCGTAGAGCCTCCACTTCCTTCCAGCTCATTGACCATGATGGATTGAAGGACAGAGTTGACGGCGAGGTTACGAACAGTGATTTCTAGGCAAACGTTCGCATATGATCCTGGGGCGAAAAATTCGGTGTTCGGAAGTTCTTCGGTGGGTCTCTGGTCGTTTTCAATTCCTCCCAAATCCGGATGATCGCCTGTGGACCACCACAGAACAATGTCTTGCTGGATCAGACGGCGTGCAAAACTGATGTCCGACATGAGGAGTGGTTGATCACCTTCAATATGACCAATGGGGACATCGTAGTAATCTGCAAGTGATGCCATTCGGTCAATCCATGCCCCCATTGATAGGTACCGACTCAGCATCTTCTGAGCGACATGTGACTGCCACGGGAATACATCCAGAGTATGAGGATTTTTGGATTTAGTCATCGACAGCACGGGAAATTTGGAGAGTTTGGACATTCTGGCGTCGAAATATGACTGATCCTTGCTTGAAGAGATGACTAATGTGTACGATTTATCTTCCATCAAGGCAAGTTCGCGCGATACAGCTCTCAACGCTGTAACATCATTACCGTGATACGTTATCGCAAAATCGAGGGTGTCAAGATAGGTGAATGAGCTGGAGTTTCCATAAGCTTGGCGACGTTTTTGTAGTAGTTCTGAGTAGATCTCTTGGAGGCGTCCCAGAGGTTGACGGTGAGTAGCAGGGTCCACAATATGCACTTTAACGTTGCCGCCAGGAAGGAATGAGGCAAAGACATGAAGGGGTGCGCTGGCTGAGTATGCATGATATAAGAGGATATATTTTCCCGCCTTTCCGCCATCCATGTATTTCTGACGGGACGAAAATAGTCTAGCTCGATCTAGCTGATTCAAGTCGAAGCCAGCATGCTGTGCACGATTCATTGTCATGGTAGAATCATCGATACAACAAGATTTTCCCAGCTTGAGGATGCCTCGGATGACAAGGGGAACCTGCAAAGAAGCTGAACATTTGAGGAGGCAGACGAAGACGTGGACAAACCTGTTGCTCAAACACTCCATCGACAGCCGAGTCGTTCATGAGATCGATAAAGTGTTCCTGAATATCTCGGTACACATCCTCGCGAACAGAAATTTTGTACAAGTTGTGACAAGGCCGGTCTCGGGGAAGGTTACGCGTCACTTTCTCGCAACTGTAATATTCAGGTCGAAAGAGGCCTTCCTTCGGTTGCTTAAGGTGGACATAGAACTCGCGAGGGATCCTGAGGGGGACTAAGATAAGTTCCGAATCCACAGATAGCCACAACATGAAGCGTCCCGGGATTTTGCTGGGACGAATCTGGACGACGTCCCATCTGCGATGTGTTCGTACTTGCATGTTGCGAAACATCGTGGGAACACCTGTTGAACCACCGCCCGATATAGCTTCC
>QOVE01005790.1:0-15979 GCA_003521275.1 Tricholoma sp. MG99 | reverse complement strand
ATTTCCTGGAGTTGGAGTTTGCGTTGGGGGCATGGGGAGGGGAGATGAGGTCGGTGAGCCAGTCGCACGGTTCGGAAGGGTCGGGCGACATCCTGGCAGGCGCAAAATCGAAATTCCTCGATCCGTCTTCGATGATCGTGTACCCCTCGTGGATCTGCAACCACCTCACGATCATCCACGCCGTCCCCAGGGGCGCGTACAGGTCGAAATCCCCCGGAGTCCACTGGGTATCCCGCATGACGAAGTGAAGCGCCGTCGAGCCTGAGATGACGGCACGTGTGTGGAGAAGCAGGGCACGGAATGCATGAGTATTTTGTGGGGAGATTCGGTTGTGGGATGTGAGGAGGACGAGGAAGGAATGGGTGAGGTGGGAGGGGAGGGTGTGTTTGAGGAGGGGGTGTGTTTGGGAGAGGGAGAGGGTGGAGGGGAGGGGCAGGTGTGATGCGATTTGGGAGAAGTTTAGGGTTAGGGCATGGAGGGTGGTTGAAATCATTGCTAGGTGGAAGCTTGGAAAGTGTAGCTGTTGAAGCGACGCGTAAGAACGATCACGCGATCACGTGGGACGATGCATGCTGGTTCTTGCCAGCAGTGTGAGCAGCACCCAGCATGGACCTGGCTTCTATCCTTGTGTTAGGGCAGGGAGACGTTCATGAGGAAAGTGTACGAGACAGGACTGGTAATTTTAACAATGACTCGGATCAAATAATGATAGCTGACTACTGCGAAAAGAACCTTGAACCATGACACTCTCGTGCTCTAAACCATATATTCTACAAAACTACTCCTTATTTTCACCTTTCGCTCATGAAGCACATCATCTGCTATAATACCAAAGTCATCGTTGTAGAAAATGATCAACTTCAAGATGTCCAGGTTGGTATAGTTGTCGACATTAGGGTTGAAGTTTGGCGGAATGGTGCCAACTGCACCATTGGGTTGATAGTTCTGGAGCACGACTTGCATGATAGTGAGAGGCCGAAATGGTTCGGCTAATGCATGTCCGTCGCCAGGAAACTAGATAGCAGCCCTCAAGTCTGAAGATATGACTGTAGTGAATAGGAGCCTTACATGTTTCTCGAGAGGAGTAACAGGAGCTGCAGGGTGACTTGGATTCTTTTTGATTATCCGCGTATTTCTCCTGTAGGCACTCTGTTGTGCAAGGCGATGGTCAATCTGGTCTAGGCGATTGATGACTGCGACGTGATTACTCTGAATTAGGGCATGGAGACCGGCGAGATCGGGGGCCTGAGGCTGGAAATCGTGGGCCGCATCTAGTAGTGACCATGTATAATGAGATCAAAGAACGAGGACGTACTAGTACTAATGGTCTTACGTGCGCTTTGCATAGCTTCCAGCTTTATGTTGGATGATTACGGTGATGAGACAGTCCTAAGATTGAATTCGGAATAGAACGTTCTATGAGCTGAGTCAAAAGGATTGATTTACGTCACGTGACGAGGTCTATCTTATGATTCTTAGTATCCGAATCGTACACCCAACCTATTGTTCGTTTCGTCCCTTGCCAGTAGACGCAGTGCATACAATGTACACATGTACACCCCGTCATCGAAACAACGCATACCCGTATACGCCCAAATCCCACTGCCATTACTCTGAGTATCATAAAACTTGCATAAAACGTTCATCAAACGATGTTTTGGCCAAGTTTTGGCAAGCATTTATTCATTCTTAATTTTCTCTTGGCCCTGACTTTTACTAACGAGATTGTTGTTCAAGGTGGTGAGGCATCATCATCGTACGACCAACCTCTTTCCGTCCTGACGGAGCAGGTTCCCTCCCCACTGTATTCCGCTGGTGTCTCTCCCCCTTCTTTCGGTTCTCGAATCTCCACGGTCATTTTAGGTTATCCGTACTGCCGATCCCTATCGGTTGTCATGGAGAACTATTGTTTTTTCCCACTGGCGATAAGGTTGAGTCATGTTACATCTTTGATCTCTCTGGTCTGGTCTCTCCTATTACGGATTACGATGCCATCCGAGCCACCTCAATGGCTTTAACATTATCTGAAAGCATATGAAGTCAGTCGTTGACAAATCATGATGGTCAAGCCACGTACTTGCATAAATGACTGGAATCGATAGACAAATTAGCGCAAACGAATGAATGGGAAGCCAATTGTGTACTCACAGCCGACATTCCCTGTAAGTGTAACACATCTATACGCATTCTTCTTTGATGTCTGTTTCCTCCGTGTTCTGCCAGTGGGAACTGTAGAGCAAAAAAAAATCAATATCTAGAGCGTGCTCTATGGACCTTGAACATACATATGGAAATGTATAGCGTTGTCTGAGGCAAGTCATGATTGGTGTACACCACATCACCACGCTTGTAGCTTAGCCAATACGAATTATTTTCGCCCCGCGCCTGCGTTTCTTGGGCGATAGAGACCGTTCTCAGTGGGTTTCTCGACATTTTGAAATTAAAACTCACCAACGGAGCGAAGTGTTTGCATTGGTTTGGTGAATGTCGGGAAGCGATTCCTGATTTCAGTGCTCAGAGGTGGGTAGCGCACGGTTTGGACAACTGGAGCTGGTTTCGGCGCGGGGTCTGGGGCTGGCACCTCCGGCTCAACGACCAATGCCATCGGGTCGTCCGGTGTGCATCCAGGACGGTTACTGGTAAACAACCAAATATGCTCTTCACTGCCGAATGGCAGTTCACTCGATATAGTAGCATAAAGCTGTGACTGCGTGGACATCTGGAGCGTCTCAATGTTGGATATACGTCGCATTATGGATATGGCTGTATGCGGAGGTGGAATAGAGTCAACACTTAGACGGCCAACGTAGGGGTCGCTAGGACTGGTGGGCTGCTTTGATGCAATCGCACCATGTTTTTTATAAACCAGGTAGTGGACTAGCCGAATAGTGAGTGGCATGTAACAGAGCCGGCTCAAAGATACGGGTCGCTTACTGTACTGTGGTTCAAATGGTGCCGGACCTTCGTTTACATCCATTTGTGATAACATCCCTGCTTCTGGTGGCAGCAGCTCGAACGTATCGGGAAATATGGCAACAAGCGCCAAAGGCTCATTGGGCGAGGAACCTGGGCCAGGATGCGAGAGAATCGAAACACGCTCAGCGTCATCTATCACACTCTGGCTGGAACACGAAAGGAATAGGCGAGTGATAATTGTGTCGTCGATACTTTCGGCGTTGGACAAACAGCGCCTGAGGTTGATCGTTGTATGAGGGGGGGCGACAATGCGGGCTAGAATGCGTCCTAGATACGGATCTTCAGCGTAGACGGGATTAGCTGTTCTAATGGGCCCATCCACTGAAAATACTCGATAGTAAACTGTTTCGGAATATCGCGACTTGTCAGTCATTGACTCTGCGGAAGAAGGAATAAGCTCACTGTATCGCGGGCCTGAAGGTCCATGTATCGACGTGGAGTCTCCAATGGCACTCAGACTCAGGCTAACTGCGCCTCCAGAACCTGAGGATGCGGCTACACTCGAAACCTCCACATGCCCTGCACTCTCCCTGTCATAGCCAGCTAGGTTCAGCTCGTTGAAAGCTTGGGTAAATGAAACTGAGGCAGTTGAGTAGTAAGTTGGAGGTCGGGTACCTCGGTCAGAGTTTTGACGCGATATGATACTAGCGTTGGAGGAGAAAAGGCTGAGTTTGCGGATGGGCATGGTGAACGGGTGAGAAACGCTGAGAAGGTAGGCAGTGCAAGTTTGGGCAAACCTTGATAAACGCTCAGGCTATCAAATCTATTGACGCTCGGCGAACAATTAGGAGCTGTCAGTGGCAGATACAGCATCAGTGAATCATAACGTATCAAGTTGAACATTGAAAATTGATTAAAAAACAATGTTCACAGAGCAGTAAATTTGCGGATTACTTATGTCTTACTAGCTTTCGCCACTTTATTGTGGCTAAGCCAATAGGAGGGATATGTAAGAATGGGGGAGGTACATGAAGATGAATTGGATGAACGTTGATGCATGTTGATGAACTCCCGCCAGTGCCAAATGCCATCGGCCAACCGGGCCATCATCATCACGCTAACGTCATGTGACTCTAATACCCGTACTATACTCGTTTTCTGTGCTTTCACGACTTGACGTCTGGCGGCCCTGGCCCTCCGCGCGTATCAAACCGCAAGGCTCTCCATATAGGACCATCGCCCACTTATACTGGTACGTATGCTTTATCCTATCTCTACCATTCTGAGTAATACGGCGTGTATAGCATTCCATGGCCCCCTTCCACACTTCACCCCGAGTCATCTGCGGATCCCTCTCGGTACGAATTGTTCGGAGACGATGTCAGGTCGGGCCAACGATTGACCCCTCCGGCGTAGGTAGACTGCGTGGATGCTGGCCTAGTTGGCCGTGTGCTTGCTCTACCATGTACGATAATCGTGTTTTCTAACACGGAGGCCGGGCTATCTCCTGCCTCGCTATTCCTTCCCATTCTAAGTACTGCACCATACCATCGCCATCGCCATTGCATAATGCAAGTTTTGCTTGGCATCGTCCATGCTGCATATTCTGTGTCGGACACCTACGTACTCTTCCTTCCAGCCGCCAGCACCCTTCCTTTACTCCTCCTATTCGCATCTGAAAAACACTTACTATCATCCGCTACCAGGAAATGCTTCTCGATCCCTTTACAATTTACTCGCATCGTGGGGGGATGGCTCTGTCGTCGACCTGGGAAAGGAATGAGTTCGGAGTGTATGATCTTATCAGTGGGAAGGTGTATTGCTCAAGGCTCCACGATGATCGTCCATGCACCAGGTTACTATAATATATTTCAGACTTCTACATACCACTCGCTTACAGATAGAAAAACGTACCTGGCGTGGTCGAGGTTTGAGGTCCTAAATCTCAATCCATTCTCATTCTCCCTGCCTTTTGATTAGCCGTACGCCTGCAGTGCTGATGGTCTGGACCTCGGGAGTTCCCCAACAAAAAACGTCGGCAGGGTGTCAAACAGGGCGTTGAGCTGGATGTGAATAGCGGATATGGTGCGTGTATTCTGTATGATACAAGAGTCGAGGAACAGGTAGCGGTGGACGTGGACCTAGACGTGCAGGTAGAGGCGAGGAGGACAACAAGGAGCGCATGTTGTAGGTTAGGTGTACTGATGAGCAGGATAAGAACGATCTCTGGTGAGGTGATGTGAATCTACAGTCTTGCCCAGCTCAATTCGGGTGATCGTACGCCAGCCTCACCCCGCCGCAGTTCATCCATCACCTTCTTCCGTATTTCTCCGGCGTCCGCACAGTCCCAAGTCGCCCCCTCTCCTTCTCCCTCGTCCTATCTGACACTTCCAAAACCTACACCTAGCTAATGTTGACTCCCTAGTCAAGGAAATCACGGAAATCAAGAACGCCCACGTTCTCTCTCCCACTTCTCCCCCTTTTTTTGTCGACATGCTTTACTGGTGAACAGCACCGATCCTTACTATATCTATAGGATCCCAGATGCCGGTACATTTACGCGCACCCCCTCCAATTCAATCCGGGAAACAGCAATCTCGTACTCGCCGTCGTCCTCTTCGGAGAGTCAAGGACACTAGGTCAAGCTCTTCATTTCGTAAAAGTGTAGAGGAGACTTCTTGTGCGGTGCGAAAGATGCCTCGATGCCGATCTACCCCTGGAGTTGGATTCAACGTGCTTCGACCTGTCCTAGGAGTTGTTCGTGGAGGTAGCAAATCACCTGAAAGACCAACATCTTGGACAACGTTGTCTCTCGGGACGAAGACGTCACCGAAGTTATGCGCAGCTCGAAAATAGAGTACTGGGATTATCATATCTTCCTGCTTCGGTTCATTCAGTCCATTCCGAGTCTCCCGTGTTTCCAGCGTCTGCTGCTGCAAGTCCAAGACCAGCGTCTCCACTGACACTGACTCCTTGGCATGCAAGAACATCACCGAAATCACTACGCTCACATACTCTTCTTCAGCACGCTTACCGTCTTGTTCCTCGTGTACGCAATCTCATGATTAGAAACCGAATGACGCCTCGTCAATCTCCGATCTCCAATACCGGCGTCTCGAACACTCAAGACTCATACGCTTTCTGGTGCCCCCCATTGCTGGCTCTTTGTACCGGTTCATGTTATGAAGACGGTTGAAGTATATATGACGAAAATCAATGTTCGTGAATACTAATAGAAGCAAGTGTTTTGATTGTACAGTAATTGGCGGGCGAAATCATCATCTCATATCTGTTATAGAATCCCCAGAATCAAGCTGACGAACAGTACAACACCTATGTTTTCATGCTCAAACGGAAGGTTCAGTGTTGCACGATTAGAGTGCGAAGTTGTAGCTGCAGGCGCAGGGGTAGCTGGCGAAGGTGTTGTCGTCGTTGTCAGGATAGGTGTTGTTGGAGGTGGAGGGGTGAATGGCGTCACTGTCACTGGAGTCACAATAGGCGTGGTTGGGGTTTTAGGGGTGGATGTTGTTGTTGGAGTCACGATGGGCGTGGTTGGGGTTGCAGGGGATGTTGTCGTTGGAGTCACGATGGGGGTCGATGGGGTTTCAGAGATAGATGGCGTTGTTGTTGTTGATATTGGTGGGAAGGTGAGGGGCGGGAGTGAAGTGCACAGCAAATTAAAATCTCAAACGCGCAATGTATGTGAGTTCCCTACTACTAGAAACGAAATTACACAATGCTTACTGTTGAGCAGTGGTTGCAATTCACTTTGCAGGCTTGGTTCGGCTGGAACAGCACAATTTCCGCAGTCCTGGATTGCAGCCTCACTTCCCGAAGTGCACAGACAAGAGATAGCAGTGCAGGAGTCGAACAGCGCCGCCGCCGGCGTACAGGCACTTGTACACTAATAGGGAGTATTAGTCGATTCAGAATACGCTCAATAAAATATGAAACAACTTGGGATGGCACTGGGATGCCATTAATACTGAGCCCTTGAACAAGGATATTTCCAGCTTCAATCGTTGCAATGACTCGGAGTACTGCGGCGGTTCAAGTTGTTGCCAGTCAGCTTCTGAGGACATGCGCAAGGAAGAGAGACCCTACATCGTAAGACGAGCGACTGCTGTTGTATGAGATTCATTATAGGCCAGGTCTAGCTAGAGTTGGGATTCCCCGTCAGTCGTGCTCTCAATTTAAAGGAACCGACTCTTGGGCGTCAAGACGCGTTGGTGTGATTAGAATCATCATTAGACATACGCTGAACGCACCCCACTGGCATTTGGCTAGCACGAGGACAGACCTCTGCGCAGAAAATTTTTTCAGGTTCCTGGGCCTGCAGAGGCTGACCTCTGCGACGTGCGTAGGCGGCTTTCTCATGTTCCTGGGCCTGCAGCGGCCTGAGTGGCTGCAGTCTGACTCCGATTCAAGTCCAATTGGGTTAGGCTCGCCGCTGAGGTCAGGTTCAGCTGGCACCAACTTACAGATTGTGGCTCCGAGCTGTGTACGTCGAGTGTAATTCTTAGATGCATGTTCGTGACGATCATCCTGAACAAGAGAATAACGTAATTTAACAACTGAAACTCGGACTCGTAGCGAAATGTGGAGAATACTTAGTGAGTTGATAGTGAGCGTCACGGTCTGTTCACAGTGTTCAGTGTTGATAAAACACCACAACCCGTTGCTCCGCTACCCCCTCAAACTCGTTCTGACGGCGTCTATCACCCCCATTTCCATAAGAGCATTGAAAGTTGAGAAACAATTGAGAGAAACCTAAAAGGCATCATTAAGGCATCACCTCAGGCCCCTCAGGGTAAATGAATTGGTCAAAAGACCACGAGAGAGGCTAGATTCTTGGTTAATAATCCATGGCTCGGTTTGTGGCATTCCCAAGGCATTCCCTCGAGTTCTTGGCATGTTCTTGGGAAAGCTGGTGCCGCAATTTGCGGAGTTTACATCGTAGGTACTAAAAAAGTCTCAGTAACGACAGTTGCGAATACACTCTAGAACGTCTAGAACTTCAGCTGCGGTGCCAACTGGTGCCAATCGACGCCGGTGAGTTGGCGACGCACCCAACTGAATTTGGTTTAGCGCTGACAACGAATCACACCATGCACAAATATTAGTAAACAAACGGAATCGCAGGAGCGTTCGCCGTTCGCCGTTCAACTTCAGGAATGTCAAAACTTCAACTCAATAGTGCGTGTCAAACCATGTAAAACTTTGTTCCTTTCTCTCAGGATCATGATGGTGAGTGCCAGTTGTCAGTGGCGTTGCTTAAAATGAGGCGGTGCCTGCTGACTTGCGCAATCCGAAGTTTTTAAATTGTTCAATGTCAGGACTTAGTGCAATGTCAGTGGATCTGGAATAATAGACTTAGTCTATTAGTGGAACGCCTAAGAAGAAACACCAAGTCTTACTACAAGCGCTGAATCAAGATCGAGTAATTAGGGCTGTCGTGCTCCATTCGTCAGGGTCCTGGCTGCCACGACTCAGATAGCGTTACTGTCGGACCAGTGACCACATCTGGGCATGAATCGACTGAACTTATACTTCAATGTCCCTTGCCGCTGCCGTATTGACTGAAGGATAGCTTTTCCAGTCCCCATCTACTCTAATCAGTGCCAGTTGAGTTTCCGATGATCTTTCGCCGCCACTTGAAGTAAAGATCATTGCCGTCCATTCTCTAGACTCCTTGAATTCACTAATGCAAATAGTACAGCATCGAACCTATGTGGATCGCCGTTGTCCGTACGGGTGTTTCCCTTGTGTCAATCGCCTTGCTTTTGGCATTTGGGTTTAACCTTGTTAAACAAGTCAAGGACGAACAGTTCTCCACCCGGGATTATACGATAACCGAACCATTTGACAACATCACGAAATTTGGAATGGTGGAAATGCCATCCGTCCTCGTGTATACCAATATTTTACAACAAGCGTCGTTTGCAGGCGTAAGTACTTAGCCAACTCTTCCTAGATTTGGATACGTTTAACTGCATTTGTACTCCAGAGTCCATACTTATCTGTAGACATTTCTGTTGGTTGCTGGAATCCCGAGACAGGTGCAGGATCGGCTTGCGCTTGTACGGAGTCGTGGCATCAGTCTATAGTGCAAAATACACTGGACCAGTTGCAGTGGAACCCATCCTATCAATGTAACGTGTGTTCCTGTCAACGTGCGTAAGGGTCTTGTCCCCGATTCTGAAAGTTGTACTCACCATGCCCAGTAGCTCCCCTTAGAACGGATGCAATTCGAGTCAATATCTCGATGGACCCCGCCTGGGCCACAGCTCTGGGCGTGTACGACAACGCCCAGCTCATACTGTTCGATCCAAATGCTCAAGCACTGGGCAACATTGATTCCTACTTGAACACAACTGGAGAGCCCAATGAACGTGCCTTCCTCACACCGTTCTCTTTGTACTATAATTTTGGTCTCCTCCTGAGATATACTGTTGGTTATTCCCAACGTCGTGTTTTGAAGAGGAGCTGGCGCGATATTTTAGGTCTGCATGGTGTACGTGAAACTAAGATCTGTGTTTACTGATCATGATAATAGCTAACGTCTACTCAAGTTATATCAATCAGTCAATCTGTACACAATCGGGAAGTTGACTCGCTGAGTTCTGGTTGCCCGAGTCTATTGCAGCAGGCTGATATGCATTCTTACTATATACAGATCCAATCCCACAGAATGGGATCGCAGTCTCCAGATACCAAATGATGGCTGATTTATATCCTGGTTGGGGAATTTCACCCCGTGGACGGGGTTTCGTCGTGACGGAAGAATTCAGGTCGCACACGGTGTTGACAGTGTTAGCCGCGCTGGGTGGTCTTTGGACGCTCCTAAGTTCTCTTTTCTCCTGGTTGTTTGGGCGCAGTATCCTATTCCCTATTTTTGGTGAGAGATCTTTCTTCCTCTCCCTCAAAGAATCTCTGAGTCTTATTTAGGAATATCAGGGAATAAGCCCATATCGCCATTCGGTCTGATCGGTTACTTTTCCTCAGAATTAAGAAATAATCTTCATGATAATTTCGGAGAGTCGATCCGAAGGCAAATCCAAGATAGGGGTTTCAATCGATTTTTCTGGGACTTTGTCGTTGATGTGAACCCCCTTGTGGTTCCCGAGTATGCCGCACAAGCCACTCCAGAGTGGCAGCAGACATTCTTCCCAGCTGCACAAGAAAATCACGAGCTCAATCATTTGTGACTCTAAGTACTGTTAGTTACTGTATTTTCACCCGCCTATATTATGTTATGGTACTTTATTGTCTGGGACTTGAAACTCAGGCGCGACGAGAAAAGCGAGTCAGTATTGCGTATACTTCCATATGTACACCATTGAATGTACACAGGCGCATAAGTACTGGTACTAATCGGTAAACGAGTCAGCACTTCAAGTTTCCGCAATTCACCGTTCAACAGCTGAAGCGCTGAAACTGAGTCAGGGTTGCATTTTCTGGGCGAACTCCTGTCCAAGCCTGATTCTGAAACTGTCCATCGGCTAGAACAAAGGCATGAACGGAATGAATAGGAGGAAGAGTAGAGCTCGACATAGATAGAGCCGCGGACGTTCAAAATGATGCACAGGCCTACGGAAACTTCGGAAAGACCACTAAAGTTCGCCATGGTCACTGTTTCCGTGCCTGCCGCTCGCCAGATACCATCATCGATGCCAACCATAATCTCTTCATTAATTAGTGTAATACTACTTGCATGTGTACTCTAGCGATATGAAGCTACAGTAATTTGTATGCGCCCACAAGAAATAGCCCAACTCTTGTAATTCGTGTAGCGCATAGCTTCCATGTGTGCGATGCATTCAGGTCCATGACGCTATCTAATAATGCTGTGTCGTGCCGCAATTGTATGTAAATCAGTCGATGTAGGGATTCAAACTGACTGGACCCGCTTCAGCTCTTGGGTCACAGGAATATCTTTTTTCCTCTCCGCTATCATAGCCTGTCTCCTTACATACCACTGAGCCAGAGGCATTGTGACCGAGGATATTACTGTCCATGCAATCAAAACTCCGAAGTTTAGACCAACTAGGATGAGGAAACGAATAAGTATAGATAAGATAACATTAGAATAAGACGTACTGGAATCCTTGGTTCCGAAGAGGATGCTTCGCACCGCATGGGAGACGTTGTAGAATGGCGCTCCAAATCCATAGCGATATATTGAAGGTAGTACCTCAATTGGATACGAACAAACAGACACGTTTGCTACGTTCCGCGATGTGAACAAGCTGGAAAAATCTGCTTTGGAAATATACACTTACTTATTACCCACAAAACCATGAAGTAGCTGATATGTCGCGGCGTCAGAATTGTGATGGCCGTTTCCAGGGCAAGGCCACTGTTTACGGTGGTGCGTAAGCCTATGATTAATGATGTCAAGCAAGGGCAGGTGGACGCACGTTGCCGACAACTCGAGCCAGTTGAGCATCCAAAAGATGACGAATCCAGCCTTCCCATAGTGGCGGCTGAAGTCAACTTGGAAAGCAACGCTCAACAGGGAAAAGCACAACTGGAAAGAGAGTAAGATGTCAGCCCAATGGGAGACAAATTGTACGAGGCTGCTTACCGAGATGAAGAAGTACACCCCGATCGATGAAGCAAATCTTAAGCCGATGAGAGATCGGAGGGTAAGTTTCTTGCTGAGACCTGATGCTTCGCGTGCGCCGTATGCAATGGACTGTGGAGTGACGAGTTTTAAGTGACAAAATTACTAGGAAATAAACGCGTACGTACGACGATCATAAAGGTGAAAATGAGTTGGTAAATCAAGCCAACAAGCGTTATCGCACTCGCTCTGAAGAAAGCGAATGTCAGGACATTGATTGCGGCGAAAAAGAAAAAGCTTACACAGGAACATTGAAAGGGGCCACGTTATCCAGGACATACCAGATTGGTCTGGTGATCGTTTGTGGTGATATTGACAGTATTGACGTCAGATTAGCTGAGAGCAGCTGTCTGGAGGACTGAGTTGCGAAAACTTGAGAAATGTTCGCAAGAGCTGTCTCGATCTGAGCAGAGAGAACAGTGAGCAGCGCGTTCGCAAACGGGCAGAAACGGTGGGCTCACAGCTGGCCGCATCTGGACTCGACTGCCATATATGTGTCAGGAAATAGAGGTATTGTAGTTGAGTTGATACGTACTATGCGTTTTCATTACGTCCCTCTGCAGCGATAGCGGTGATAGCGGTGGACCCGTCGTAGGCCGGATCTGGCGTGACATAAGAGGACTGTAATCGGGCCGTTGAGCCTTCGTTTACTAGAGTTGACCGTCTCAGATTTTGGACACCTAATAGTGAAAACGAAGGCTCACTTGTGACCACCATCCATGCTTTCTGATGTATTACATCGTGTGAGAGTTCATTGATTCCCCCAGGAAATTCTCCGGCGTCGTGGACCGTCCACTTCACCACCCCCGTATATCCTGTCGCAGTCAGTGCTTGAGTAACCGCTCGTCCTACTGCTCCCCCATCGAAATCCTAGGTATGCATTAGATCAGTGATACAGGACGAAACAGTAAGAGTTACTTACGACCACCCATCCCTCCAAGTGCCCAACTGGAGTCTTCCATAATGAACCCCAGTATATTGACATGACGCAGAAGATAGCGATAGCTACTCCAAGAACGGCACTCCCGAAGACTTTGATGTAGATCCGTCGCGCCACAACATTATCCTTGTCAAAGAACCTTTTGCTGAACGGAAGGTCCTGTGCCTTCTCGACAAAGTGTGGCGTCGAAGTCTTGAGGCCCGCCAATGTGTGCGTTTGGGAACTTGAAGTCATGAGTGAGGGTATAGGTTGATGAGTTACTGACGTACATGGTCTGTATTAAATAGTCTTCATGCTGATACTTGACTCGTCGGGCATGGGGATGATATGGCCGAACGATACAATGTTGAACTGCTGACGCCGTGGCAAGTGGGTCGGCTAAAATGTGTGCCTTACTGTTAGCCGTACTGTTAGCCGTGCGCGTGAGTCGTGACACTGTTTCGTGAGTGGTTCCTCAGATGCTATGCGGTGTCCACATGATGTAACGAGCTTCTCAAGCGGGAGAGCACAGTGGTGACATACCGTGACTGAGAGCAAGACTCGAAAACAAGCAGCTATCATAGATCGGCCCTCGGGTCATCATATTAATTATGTAACTTACCGTTTGGGTTTATTATTTATATTATACAACTGCCGGTATCTGGTCATCTTAAATTGCTCAGGCTCCACTACTTATAACTTTATTTGCACTATCATTGGAACCAAAGAGTCGGCAAGTCGCCATTCAATTGCAAGATTCAAACCGCTGTGGTCAGGCAGAGCTTTAAATTCACTTAACAGTCGCTAATCGTACACCATCGTAAGAAGGACTAACGACATTGTTTTCCATCAACGTGCGCTTGTCCTCAGGGATCCCCGAACCTAAAGTTTAGTCATAGGAGATCATAGTCGCACCCCGCGTGGGTTAGTTACCATCTGAATGTTGTAACGCTTTGTCAGTGCCGCCGCCGCTTCCAGTTGTCATACCAGCTAACCGACACGAAATTAGCATGCTCAGGCTCAGAACCACAAGGCTGATCCGTTCATTTGCTTGACATCTCGAAGACTCGGCGAAGAAGTGGATGGATTGATGATGTAATCATACTCATCCGAGGGCCGATCAGGAGATCCATCAGATCAGCGCTCAGCTTAGCTAGCACCGGTCACCTTTGACCTCGAAATTGGAAGCTGAGTTGGGTCGTCGTGAGCAACAGAGGTGGTTATATTTTGATGTTAGCCAATGGTTCCACTCACGAGCGCTCGAGCTATGGCGGACGCCGAGGCACACCGGCACTTGTTGTCTGAAACAATTTGCTGATTCGGCAAAATAGGCGATGTCATTGACAAGCGAGCATTCAGTCAACCAATTGTGGACATGATTTGTGATGACTGCGTGGCAGTGCGTGCGTGAATCTTGATCGTTATCTTTTTGTTTTAGGCCCAAAGAAATTATAGCGAGTACTACGACATTCAAAATTACTTACTACAAGCCTATTCGCCATACAACATCACCAATATCACCTGAACCCCTTCGCTCCAGAGAAACTTAGGGCAACATCGTCATCGTGGCAGTCCCTAACCGACCAGCGTAAGTTCTACAGAATGCATGGTATCCACCTATGTCCCCTTCAGTAGTCTTTGTACCTATACTGATATCAATCCTGGCAGCTGGTTCTTTCAGTTCTGTACGGTTCGTGAGTTTTCGGTCCTCGATCATCTGCAGCTACCTTTTACAGTGCCAGTATGGACTGGAAGCATTGAATTTGAACTGCCATCAGGGAGCTAAATTTAACATGGTGCCTACCTTGCGCCTACGTCGCAAACGGACATCGAACAAACGT
The DNA here is from genome assembly GCA_003521275.1 of Tricholoma sp. MG99. Taxonomy (NCBI): domain Eukaryota; kingdom Fungi; phylum Basidiomycota; class Agaricomycetes; order Agaricales; family Tricholomataceae; genus Tricholoma; species Tricholoma sp. MG99. The sequence continues at coordinate 1,677 of QOVE01005790.1, read as the reverse complement.
AATACGCACTGGCAGGAGATACCATATACAGACTCAACACGTCGCTTAACCGATAGGTTGCTGACAATTGGTCAACAAGAGTCAATTCATGTCGACAACCTGACGCACCGATATCTGGATTGGAGTAATCAATAGACCTTCCCTTCAGAACATAAGGCTATGGGACCGCGACGAGCGTACTCCCCGAGCTGACACATCGGCCATCTTGCAAGGATATCGCTCTAGAAACCGCGGTCACCCAGGGATGCGGCGGCAATTTACATATTTGCAAACAGGGATTAATGATTTGTTGTATGAATGAGCGATAGTAGACGCACGTTGGATTCTGGACTTTCTTCATTCTGAAGCGAGATTTTTGATTGCATGTGAAATGCGATAGAATGGCGCCGCCGCGCCGCATGCTGGTAGCAATATCGTGTGATTCCGCTGGCGAAGCCTAACATAGATAACGACATTGAGTGGCCTTAGCGTTCAAAAATATAAAGCATAACTTACTGACCTTACAACATCACGATTCCGAACCCAGCAATTCCGACCTCTGACTTCCACAATGTGAGCCAAGTTTCTCTTTCAGAGTGAACCCAACCCCGATCACGATATCTCGTAAAGTCCAAGTTTCGCAATTGGTGATGAATGAAGCACACAAGGCGGTTCAATGTGTACGAGATATATTCTCTTACTCAGGCTATACATAGGGACCAGGATTCGGGCACGGACTCGGAGTTATTCATGACCGAGTTTCATAACATCTGTCATCAGGGTCCCTTAATAGGGTCCATCAGTTTTAGACCTAAGCCTATTTAAAGAGGCTGGTTGTGCAATCTTCAAGTTTATGCTAAAAACGACAAAGTGCTCGCTTACAAGAAGTCAATGACTCAATGGTTCATCGCGATATGGTCATGTCTGGCCGGATACACGTTGTAAACCCGTGTAAGCCTGCTTTCAAGATCACTTCCGCCGTATAACAGCCGGAAAGCTCAGCTAATTCGTTCTCCACTCGGGCGTAGGAGACTAGAACATCCACGTTTAAGATCACCGGATCATTGGACCGAAAATTTGGCCAGCGACTGATAACACCCTTCACATGAATTATTAAGTTTATGGATACTATTGCAATACTATTGATAGTAATGCAAATACTCATGGTCCAGTTAATTTCGTCTCCAGACTATAAACAACAAGCTGGTCAAATTTCGACATGTAAGGACATGGGGGGATCGGGCTCCACTGGCACACTACTTCGATCGCATTGCGATGTGAAACCGCGGTAAAACACAATGTCGAATCTTTCAAACTTGCGGGGCGGCGATTAGGAAGAGTCCAAAGACACACATCAGCACTGAACAGTTCCACAAAGACAAAAAAAAAACACTCATGATCTCAAAGATACACAGGATCCCTCATGTTCGCATATACAGCATCAACACTCGCACCGAACGCTCAGTCGAGCGAAACTGCCGAATTGCGAAAATCTTAATATTGGCGGCCGTATGGTCTTAAGGGGAGGAGGAAATTAGCATATATGAGCTCTGCTTTTCCTGAAGAGGATGTCCATAGTACCGAATCGTTAAAAAGAGTCAAAGACGTACAACTCGAAGTACGTATTTCATGTTATTTCTGGTACGGGGCAAGACTCATTAGGTGCGTCGTACGTTAGATTTACATGCGGAACATACC